>SKCR01007420.1:0-45239 GCA_019454045.1 Zanthoxylum bungeanum | reverse complement strand
CTATGCTCTGTACACAGAACTGACGGATTCTATCTTGATACACATAGGACACCCTAATGATCTATCCACACCCAATGAACTTGTGGAGGTCTGATCCAAATAGATCGGTGACATGACTGCCATCTAAGTGTGGAAGATGTCTCATGCGCCCACAGTGGTATCTCGAGTCGAAGAATCACAAGTGCTACTCGAACCGAGAAGATTCTTATTGACGTTGGTGTACCATCTATTAATAATCTTCGGTGATTCGTTCAGTGTTTATTCGCTATAAACACCTACACGTCTATACGAGTCTCCAAGACTGATGGTTCATTGAGAAACCATTGGAATCAAATATTCCAGTATACGACATGTACCCGTCTCAACAGGTTTACTTTACTGATCAAGTAGTGTAAACCTTGACCAGAAACTGTCTAAGAATGAAAACGTCATGATACAACTCAATGTCAGTTGCGACGCTTTTTTTGCAAAACACAACATGACTAATCATTCTAAGGTCATTACGTCTTTACCATATTAAAAGATATATTATATTATAGAAACTGCATATATTATTTATAATAATAACGTTTTACAGTAGTATTCTCAAAGAAATACAACCGGGAATTGGCGCTCCGAGCACCAACCCCAATAAAATCTCTCACTTACTCTAGTGCCAATTTCGATTGTATCTAATACCCATCGACTCCACGTGTTTATCAAATAACTTCGGAGGTATGACCTTCGTCAGAGGGTCTGCTACATTATCTTCACTCGGTACCTTGCACACGACAATATCCACTGGCGACACAATCTCTCGAATGATGTGGTACTTTTGTTCCATATGCTTCGACTTCTGATGCGCCATTGGTTCCTTTGCTTGCGCAATGGCTCCAGTATTATCACAGTATAACAGAATCACATTCTTGATACTTGGGACAACTCTCAATTTTCACACAGCCTCCTTTGCAGCTTCAGATAGAGCCGACCATGGTTCCGAAACCGAAACCGTTGGCGACCGGTTCGGTTGGGGTTCGACCCCAACCGAACCGGTCGGAACCGGTGGAACCGTACGGCTCCCTGCCCAAATAAATAAATAAAATTAAAAATTTAATTTAATTTTATTATTTAAAATGTAAATTACTAATGTACCCCTAATAACGGTAATAAAACGGTTTTTTTAGGGGCATTTTTGGTATCAAAAAAATTCTAAAATTCTATAAATAGGATTCATTTTTCATAATTTCATCACACCAAATTCTAAACTCTCTCATTTTCTATAATTCTCTTATTCTCAATCTCACTTCAATGCAATTCTCTTATAATCTTATTCTCAATCTCAATTCATTTAGTTGTTAATTTGTTCCGGTTCGCAATTATTCAATTTTCTTATTTTTTCTTCCTAATTCTCAAAAAAAAAATGGCAAGCTCATCTGAGAACATAATGTCAAATATGCCAACCCAAGAGAGCGGCCCTAGTGTCAGTGCACAATCACGGAGAAGAGAAGTTAAGGCTCTGTCCTCGGATATTTTCAAAATTCATTTTAATTTGGAACGCCTAGAAGATGGTTCACAACGAGCAATTTGCAACTATTGTGGGGTTATCTATAAATTTTCTGGTGGATACGAAATATGATCAAGCACATGGAAAAACATCATCCGGTTGAACTTGGCATTGATACGACGCAAACTCAAATGGGCAGGTACGCATCATCTAGTAGAGGTACGAGTAGTGTAGATTTATTTAAATATTCTGATGCAAAAAATAGAGAAGAATTTGCAAATTAACTTGTATGGCACATCTTTCTTTAAGCTTTGGTGAAAAACTTCATTTTACTAATTACGTGCATAATGCTTTAAACCCTGCTGCATGTAGAATGACTCGAAACACAACAAAATGTCATATTTTCAAATTATATAAAGATGGTAAAATTATTTTAAATGAAATATTTAAAGAGATGAAATGTTGTATTTCTATATGTTCTGATATTTGGAGTGACCATTGGTAAACACACTCATACATGGGTGTGACTTGTCATTGGATTGATGCATCATTTACCATGCAAAAAAGACTTATTGCATTTAGAATTTTTGATGACCCACATACTGCACATAATTTTAGAATGATGAAGGTAATTTTTGATGAATATGGTTTAGTAGAAAAATTTTAACAATTGGATTTGATAATGCATCTGCAAATACCCATCCATTCATGATTTAAAATCCTTATGTGAACCAAATTTAGGGGGTCGATTTTTTCATATTCGTTGTACATGTCATGTCCTTAACATATGTGTGCAAGACAGACTAAAATTATTATCACCTTTCCTTGATCCAATTAAATTGGCACTTAACTGTATTTGGTCATATTCTCAAGTTAGGAGAGAATGGACCAAGTTTTGTAAAATAAATGGTATTAAACCGATTAAATTTTCAAGAGATGTTCCAACACGTTGGAATTCTACTTATTTTCTTTTATGTCAAGCATTTCAATACAAAGATGCATTATGTAGTTTTTTTTCTCAACATGTTCAAAATATCACACTTTATCCTCGTCAATGGGATATTTGTGAAATTGTTTTAGATATTTTAAGAGTTTTTAATGATGCTACTTTAGTTTTTAGCGGTGTTTATTATCCACATCACATTTATTTCTTCTTGAGAGTTTGAATATTGTTGGCACTCTCGATGAGCATGTTGACAGTGACGACCCTAATGATATTGTTTTGTTGGAAGCCATTACTGCTATGAAGGTAAAATGGTTGAATTATTTTAGAGAAATTCCTTTACTTTATCTTATTGCTGTTGTTTTTGATCCTAGATTTAAATTAGAAGGTTTGAATGGTGGTTTACAAGCTTACTATGGTTATTTAGGAATATTAGATGAAATGATATTACGAGCATAATGACGAAATTAAGAAGTGATTTAATTATTTTATTTAATGATTATATTGTAAGATATAACTTAGGAACATTAGGTCAATCTAGTAGTAGCGAATCAGTAATTCAAACAAGACTTAGCGCAGGGGATCGTTGGTTATTGCAAACGATAAAAAAAACTAGGGATACGACAACTAATAACCCTGAATTAGATAATTATTTATCTATAAATTTTGAGTTTTCTAATGAAAGTTTATGCAGTAAAAATTTTAAAATCCTTGAATGGTGGAACCGGCATCAAAATATATATCTGTTTTATCTATTATTGCTAAAGAGATATTGGCAGCACATATTTCCACCGTTGCGGTTGAGCAAGCCTTCAGCTTGGGAAGTAATATATTGGAAGCTAGGCGATCTTCATTACATCCAAGCACTCTAGAAGCAACAGCTTGTGTGGATGATTGGACTCGAGCTGATCTGAGACAATAAGAAGATGCCCCTGATGATTTTGAAGATTTGTTCGATAATGCTTCTGCAACAAGTGCAAGCCGAACCGGAGCCGAATGATCAACTGATAATGATGATTGATAATTGTAAAATTATAATTTACAAAGGGATATGTCTTAGAATTGTAATGGAACTACGTGAGCTTTGATTCCTCTCACCTTGGAGGATACGTAGGCAACTTAAATTTTTAAAAATTTACGCTCAAGCTCTTCAATGTAATAATTTTTTTTATTTATAAAATTAATCTTATTTATTTTAATTAATTTTCAAAATTTTTTTAAAAAAAAGTCTTGGAACCTACCGAACCGAAAACGAACTGGTCGATTCCGGTTGTTCAAGGTTCCGGTTCCACACTTGTGGAACCGGAAACCGGCCGGTTCGGTTCGGTTTCGAAACGGAACCGAACCGCCGGCCGAGTCTAGCTTCAGAAGCGGCAATATATCCACCTCAGTGTGGTGGAATCTGTTGTTGACCCCTGTTTGGAACTATTCCAACAAACTGCACCTCCGTTAAGGGTAAATACGAATCCAGATGTAGACTTTCTATCATCGGGATCCGATTGGAAATCAGAATCCGTATACCCGTTAACTTGCAGTTCGTTTCCTCCATAAATTATTAACTTATCCTTAGTACCTTTTAGATACTTCAGGATATGTTTAATGGCCATCCAATGGTTATTACCTGGATTAGACTGATATCGACTAGTCACGCTAACAGCGAAACTGATATCAGGCCTCGTACATAAAATGGCATACATTATTCTACCCAAACACGAAGCATAAGTTTGGTTAGACATTCTAACCTTCTCATCTTCTATTTGTGGACTCATCTTCTTTGAAAGATGAATCCCTTGTCTGAACGGTATGTTTGCTGTCTTACAGTTACCAAAATTATACCGTTCCAAGATCTTATCTTTGTACGTTGATTGGGATAACCCAATTAGCCTCCTTTGTCTATCTCAATAGAGTTTTATCCCTAAAACATATGAAGCTTCTCCCAGGTCCTTCATGGAGAAATTCTTACAGAGGTACGCTTTGTCACTTTGTAACATACCTAAATCATTCCAATGATTAGGATGTCATCAATATATAGGACTAAAAATACGACCATGCACCCACTGGCCTTCTGATACACACAGGATTCTTCCGAATTCTTGAGAAAACCAGACGATCTAATAATCTCATCGAATCAAAGATTCCAACTTCGTGAAGCTTGTTTAAGTCCATAAATGGACTTCTTAAGCTTACACACTATACCCGAGTTTTCGCTGGACGCAAAACCCTCTGGCTGTTCCATATAGATTTCTTTATCAAGAAATCCATTTAAAAAAGTCGTTTTGACAGCCATTTGCCAAATCTCGTAGTCATGATACGAAGCTATATAAAGCAAAATCCGAATAGACTTAAGCATTGCTACTGGTGAAAAAGTTTCATCGTAGTCGACGCCAGGTCGCTGAGTGTAACCTTTTGCTACCAGTCGGGCCTTGTAAGTTTCAACCTTACCGTCAGGCCCTTTCTTCCTCTTGTAAACCCATTTACAACCGATGGGGACAATTCCTTCGGGAAGCGGAACCAAGTCCCAAACTTGATTCTCATGCATTGAGTCTATCTCGGATTTCATGGCACTTTGCCATTTCACGGAGTCGATGTCCAACATCGATTTTCGATAGGTAAAAGGATCTGTTTTCTCAACTAAGAGAACATCTAGACTTTTTTCTTGTATCAAATACAATCGTTCAGGAGGTCTAGATACCCTTTCTGACCTACAGAGTGTGTGTGTTGAAGGTCCTTCATCTACTTGAACTTCAAGTTCCTCCGTTAGTTCGTTGTTTTCAGGTTGGACTTCATCAAGTTTAACATGTCTATGATTACCACCTTCTGACAAAAATTCTACTTCTAGAAATCTTGCGAAGCGAGCTACGAACAAATTTCGATGCTCGGTATCATAGAACAAATATCCTATCGTATTCGAAGGATATCTGACAAACCTAAACTTTTACCCTCGAGGCGAAAACTTATCTTGCTGAGTCACCCCGACATAGGCAGGACAACCCCAAACCTTAATGTAACTAAGATTTGGTCTCCTACCGAACCATATCTCATACGATGTCGTAGGAACAACTTTTGAAGGAATCTTATTCAAAAGATGTGCAGCTGTTAAAATAGAGTAGCCCCATAAGAAATAGGGCAAATCTGTGAAACTCAACATCGACCGGACCATATCCAATAAAGTCTGATTTCTCCTCTCAGAAACTCCACTGTGCTGTGGAGTACCTGGAGGAGTATATTGAGCGAGAATCCCATTCTCCTTCATATAATCAATGAACTCACCACTCATATATTCTCCGCTTCGATCAGATTGAAGGTATTTAATATATTGACCAGTTTATTTTTCTACTTCATTTCAGAACTCTTTGAACTTTTCAAAGGTTTCCGATTTATGTCGCATCAAATAGACATAACCGTACCATGACAGATCATCGGTAAAGGTAACAAAGTACGAATAACCATTGTGAGCAGTCTGACTTAGTGGACCACATACATCAGAATAAACGAGTTCCAGTAAGTTAGTGGCACAGTGTCCAACACCTGAAAATGAGGCTTTGGTCATCTTACCATGAATACACGATTCATAAGTTGGATATGATTCAATGGTGAGATCAGGTATCAAACCATTCCTAACCAATTGGGTAAGGTGTTTAACGCCTATATGACCTAGCCGCATATGCCAAAGTTCAATATTATTAACAACAGGTAAACTACGTCTATTAATTCTAGTATTCAAAATATCTTTTGAAGTTTGCAATGTATAATGACCATGTTTATTTGGACAACAAAGGATCTGAATATTACGTTTATCATATAAATACAAAGAATAGTTCTTAATATTAATACGATAGCCTTCTGTATCCAATACAAAAAGAGATATAATATTAGCTACACATCCAGGTAAAAAATAACATTCATATAACAAAAGTGTCTCATTCAGCAAATGGATCTCGCATACTCCCACTGCAACTGCATCTAATGAGTCTCCACTCCCAAATCGCAACTGCATCTCTCCAGGCTTCAGTTTCCTACTTTCTTTCAGCACCTACAACGAATTGCAAATGGGAATGGGATAAGCAGAATCTAAAATCTAGGTGGATGTAACGGCTTCACAAGCCAAAAATATATCAATAACTGGAAAAATAAATGTATCTGATGTATATGCTCTCTCCTTCCTCAGTTGGGCAATGTAATCACGACAGTTCCTTTTCCAGTGCCTGACTTTGCTCTAGTGATGGCACTTGTCGTCAGAAGCCCTATTGGGCTTAGCTATCTTTGCCTATGGTTGAGGACCGAGACCCTTATTCTTCTTCCCTTTCTACTTCTTTCCCTTTGACCAAGTCTGGGAAGAAGCAGAAAGTGAAGTAGCTCTGGGAGGGTGAGTCGATACTCCCTTCTTGAGGTCCTCTTCCGCCGTGAGCAACATCCTATGCAGCTCTTGGTAGGTACAGATAATCTCGTTCATGTTGAAATACATCACGAACTGGTGATAAGAAGCTGGGAGTGAACCAAGAATGACACTCCTACCGAGAATGTCATTCAGAATGAGATTATGTTGCCTCAATTGATCGATCAAATCGATCATCTGAAGAACATGCGGGCTAACAACTTGCCCTTTATCCAATCGCGCATGGAACAGTTCCATTGCGACCTTGTGAACAACAACTTGTTCTTGGTGTTGGACAATTATGACCCATAGCATCACTATTTGTACAGAACATGGTGTTGTTGTACAAATAAACTATGTGACAAAGGAAATTGCTCTTTTATCATTTGTAATTAGATTACCAAGATATATAAATGAAAAAAGTCCATATGATTAGTACCAGATTAATAAGATATGAGACAATATTAATCTACTAAGGCTTAATCATTAAATATCCCAAGTCGTAGTATTATCGAGACTGGACATCGATAATGCGGAATAGACTAGTATTGCACTTGTGCGCATTGTGGGAGTATAACGGCATAGTTCTCATATATTTAAGTATTGGATACTTATGCAAGTGTGATAAGAGGTTGTGTTTACCGATGGTATGGAAACAGCTTCGCTCTAGATAGATCCCTCTGAATCACATTGGTAGTATGACTATGTGTCTATGGGAATCTGAATCAGGGTATGTGTATTTGGTCTTAACCTGAGACTTGCATCGCTAATACTGGCGACAATCAGTATACTTTGGTTTTGGTCGTCCGGGGCTTTAACAGGTTCTGTGTAAGCCTCTTCTGGGTATATTGAGAATCTTAGTGTATTGGGTGTGATGTCAAGATGGAAGTATCACTCCAGTCATATGGAGATGATGATCACGCAGGATACAGAACTAGTACTCTTAAGTACTGTAGTCATCGGGATAATATGACTAGGTCATGATTATCCGATTATAGAGACTAGTTACCAGAGATCCGATATATGCTTCGTACGGGGCATACACAATTACAACCCTAGGCCTAACATGTGATATTGATAATGGATCGCAATACGCAATACTACGTATACTACGTCTGACAAAGATTATATATTCCTTAAAAGAATATTTCTGGAGAATTGGGTAGGCACGGCGCTTTGCTAGAAGGCAACCATGTCTTGTAAATCGGTAAGAATATGGTACGAGGTACGCACGTGTTCGGATAGTCCGACGACCGAATTTACTGCCAACATATCCAGGGATCTTATGGGTCGCTTCCCGAAGATTCACCAATGACGTATGACTCGAACATAATTAATCTGGGATTAATTAGAAGAGAGAGAAAATTAATCTAGGATTAATTACGGTGAGAATTTTATCTGGGATAAAATTCAATTAGAAGAGAGAGAACAATTAATTCGGAATTAATCGATTAAAATAATATATTCGATATATTAAATGAAATTAGATTTCATAACCGAATTAAAATTGGATTTTAATTCGGGCGAATGAATTAATTTAGAATTAATTCGCGAGCGACTTTAATAGTAATTTTGCTAGGCATAATTATTTAATTAAATTTGATTTATTACGTCGCAACGGAAAATTCGTTAATTCGGAATTAGCGAACCCGAGCCCGTAATGTGTTTGTCGGCCCACTCGAATTTTGAATTCAAGTGGGGCCCACATGTCACATCACAAGTCACATCACTTGTCTTTCTCATCACTTTTTGTGATGTAAGTTAGTGTGATGTGATGATAACTTGTTTCTTACACAAGTGTCAAGTTTGATGGACTTTTACCAAATATTTGATTTTGGTATTTCATTTTGATTTTTGGGAAATCAAATACAAGTACACATTCACTCTTCCTCTCTCTCTCTCTCTCTCTCTCTCTCTCTATCTCTCTCTCTCTCTCTCTCTCTCTCTCTATCTCTCTCTCTCTCTTTGGCGTGAACATTAGCCAATTTTCTCTCATTTGGGCGTGAACCTAGGGTTCATTTTCTTTGATTTTTGATTCAAAAATCTAAGGTGCTAGCACACAAAGAATCATTCAAAGGTGATAGGGAAACTACTCCCATGAGTTTGAAATTCATTCAACAAGCTTGGAAGCTCAACATACATCTAAGAGAGGAGCTCGGAGCAACTTCTCAAATGAAAATTTTTTGAACTCTACACATCCATCCAACCGATCAAAGTGAGTATATTTCTGCTATACTTCTTTTCGTATTCACATGATTTCATGCTTGAAATGATCTTGGTTTGACATTAGAAACCCAACAATGGTATTAGAGCCTATTTAAGCATGAAATTGAATTAGGGTTCTTAATCTTGAATTTGGGTATTTTTGATTTGAGCATGATTTAATCAAATTGTTTGTTTGAGTATGCTTAGATAATGATAACTTAGAGTTATGCATGATCAATTTTATGAAAAATTAATTGGATTAATTTTCCCCAAATCAATAGGCTTGGCCGAATGTGATATGTACCCAAAGCTCTTGGTGATTTTTGATTTTAAGCCATTGGATGTGTTTAGAATGTTTGGATATATTGATTTGTGATTTAATTGGATTGAAATCAAAATCGGATATAAAAATCCCATGATTGCCGTGAGCCTTGGAGAGCATGTTGGATTGATTTTGCTTCAATTTGTGTTGGACATAAGTTGATTAATTAAAGCATGATTAATTATGTAAATTGGTATTTTGGAAATGTTAATTTGAATAATTAATTATGGCTATACACTTTAATTAAATAAATTTTGATATTTGGAATATTGGAATTTAATTAATTAGGCTTAATTTGGAATTGGGCTAAAATGTTGTATTTGGGCTTAATGGGCTTGGTTGGGCCAAGTTTGGTTTAGGATAATTGGTTGGATCCAATTGAGACTAAAACCATTTCCATAAAGTCCAAATATGATAATTGGGCCTTTAATATTTAATTGGGCCTAATGGGCCAAATTTAATTTTGTGGCAAAGGGTGATTCCTTATTGGGCTTTGGTTGCCAAAGTCCATGCCTTAATAAATTAATTGAAAGCCCATTGGACTTTAATTAAATTGACATTGGATGTTAATTGGGCTTTGAGACCCATTAAGATTAGATTTAGAATCTAAGTCGTAAAGGCACATTATTAAAGTGTAATTATTTAATTTGGAATTAAATAAAGAATTAGTATTGAATACAAATTAAATCGGATTTAAAATTGTAGTTCGATATAATTCAAGAATTCGTACTTTGAGTACTTATTCTTAAACGAGTTGGACTCGCGCAAATCAAATCGTTGTTTGAACATTGGATGATCACTTAATTCAAAGATTAATTAATTGGATTAGATTGATTAAATAACATGCTTTGTGTGAATACATGGATGTGTTGTATGAATAATGTATATCGGATGGATATTAGATGGGTGAGGGCAATTTTGGAAATTATTGTAATAAATTTAGAATTTATTAAATTGGACCTGCGTGTCCAGCCTTTATGTCTCGATTCTTTGTAATTATCTTCTCACTAATTCCCCTCAATGTAATGAGGTTTCTTTAGAAGTATTATGAAATTGGGTAGAAGTTAGAATAGTGCTAGCCGGGGAGAGGAAATGGAGTGATTTGTTCTAGGAACAATTTGTGAGATATCCATCCGCATATCATTATTAATTTATTTATTGCGCCTTATTATGCTTTTAGAATGCATGCTTAAGGGTGTATGATGAGACCTAATCAAAGATAATAAATTGGTTGCCAATTACGCGAAAAACCCTCAACAAATATTAAGTGTTTTCCATTCCATTGAGTGATTCATTCTCAAAATCCAAGATTGGCATTGGTTTGTTGGCCAAAGTCAAGACCTTTGTCCATCGCGGATGTGTTTGAATCATGAAGGCTTTGTTCCATATCGTATGTCTTGCCCAAGTTGTGATTTGTTGGCCAAAGTCAAGATCACTTCTTGTTCATCGACATCGATTACGAAGCTTTCCAAAGTCAATGGGTCTCGCTTAACTGGAATCATTAAGCTTGTTGAGCCAAAGCCAAGGCTTAGTTGATTCAGAGGAAAAGGTTAGGAAAATATATTGGATATATTGGCATATATATTGTATATATGTTTCGGACTTGGAGGTCCACCTACCGGATCTAGGAATTGGATGAGATCCAATTGATCTTAGAAATCTACCTAGTTAAGTTTTATACAACTTGTTGGCCAAAGTCAAGGTTGTGTGTTATTTAACGGGATCCTAGCCACTAGGAAACTAGGTTTCCCGAGTACTCCACAGAGGGTTAGAGGCTCGCCGAAAAATAGTGGGAGGCAAGTATTAAATTTACAATTTCGTTTAGATACTTGCCAATACGCGCTCATTTCAAATTTTCGTCATTAAAAGTTTTTAAATATATTAGTTGGACTAATATTCAATTGTTGTTTTAATTAAACAGTTGGACTGTATTCAAACTACATCATTTATATTTGATTATATAATTGGATTATAGTAATCAATACATTTGAATTTAACCGATCAATTGTAGTTGATTATATAGTTAGACTATAGTAATCATTATATTCGATTGTACCCGAAATCGTTGATTGGATAGTTGGACTATTGGAATTAAGATAACTGAAAGATTAGCGTTTAAAACATAATCATGGGTGAAAATGTCTTTAAGCGGCTTCAATTTTCAGATTGGGAATAGAATCTCATGATAGTCCTGTGAACCGAGAAGTTACTTTATTTGATAGAGTGACATCTCGGGCCTCAGCCCAGAGTTGAGCAAATAGTAGAGCATGAGCTTTGGAAGAGTCATGGTGATGATAACTGTAGTGCTCAATCCGTTATGCTTGCCGCAATGACTCCTTAATTTCTTCGTCAGAACTAAGGATTAGATCTTCATAGTATGATATTGAAATTGAAGGATCTTCATAGATCTATACTTAGATCTTAGAAGTACTGATTGCAAAAGAAAACTCTTGGAGAGTTAATGGCTATGCTCAAGGAGACAGAACCAGAGCTTACAAAAGGGTAAGAAGCGCAAGGCGCATCTTACTCATGCATCCCATAAGGTCTAGGCTTGGCCGAAGGCTTCTAGGGATGTGAAAAGGGGCAAATGCAAAATCATCACAGTCTTCTGGGAAGATAAAAGACATATCCCAAGATGTCTACCTAAATTGTGGCAAACGGGGTCACTGGAAGCGTGACTGCCGTATGGACAAGGCAGACATGAAGGAAGTGAAGGCGTGGCAAGGCTCTGGCTTCAAGTATGTTTGTCATTAACATGTTCACTACTGGTTTCAAAAATGGATTTTTGATACTAGATGTAGTACATAAATATGTACTGATGTGCAGAATCTGCTGATTAGCAGGAGACTGACTTCAGTTGAGATCGACCTATGAGTCAGAAACGGGATGAGAGTCGCTGTTTTGGCTGTGGGAACCTAAGTTTTGGAAATGCCCTTGGGCATGTACTTAAATTAGGAAACTGTTATAATGTACCTAGTTTGACTAGAAATATTATCTCTGTATCTAGTTTAACCCGTTGCGGGTGTACCTTTATATTCTAGAACACTAAGTGTTTTATTTATAAAGATGATATTGAGATAAGCACATTAGATGTGAATAACAGTATTTATATTTAGAATATAAATTAATCTCATACATATAACATGATAGACAAATAGCTCAAACTGAATTAATCAGATGAGACTTATTTGTGGCATTGTTGTCTGAGACACATTAACAAGACTCGTATATCCACACTTTCGAAGAGTGAGTACTAGGACGGATTTGATTCTAATTCAACTAATGTCTACGAATTTAGTTTATTAGGCAAAGTGCCTAAAACACCTTTTACTTGGTAAAAGTGCAAATGCCACCGATCTGTTAGCCCTCGTTCATAGTGACGTAAGTGGGCCCATGTCTAGCTAGGCTAGAGGTGGATATGAATACTTCGAAACCTTTATGGATGTGGCATCGTGTTACGGTTATGTGTTTCTTGTGAAACACAAATCGAAATTTTTTGGTAAATTCAAAGAGTTTCGACACGAAGTAGAAAAACAGACCGGCAAGAGTATTAAAACATCATGATTGGACCGTGATGGAAATACTTAAGCAATAAGTTTCTCGACTATTTGAAAGAGTATGATATTATTTCATAGTGGACTCCTCACGAAACACCTCAATTTGACAGTCTATCCGAACAGAGAAACCGAACTTTGTCGGACATAGTAAGGTTGATGATGAGTCGCTCTGAGCTACCAATCTCCTTCTAGGGATACGCATTAAACAGTGCAATACTTATTTTGAATAAGGTTCCACGAAATCTATTAGACAGACTTCATATTAGATATGAACAGGAAAGAAACCGGGTTTTCTCATTCCTGAAGATTTGGGAATGTTGGGCATATGTTTGGATGATACCAAACTAGAACCCAAATCGGATAAGTGCCTATTTGTAGGATGTCCTAAGGAAACCAAAGTATAGTACTTATACAACTCACAAGAGAACAATGTAATTGTTGCTCTCCATGCAGTTTTCCTAAGAGGAATTCCTATATGCAGTGGTAAGTGGGAGGAAAGTAAAACTCGATGAAAATCAAAGTAATACTATTCCAGGCACCGACTCCTTTACGGAACACAAAAAGTTCATCAAGGATGAAATTGTACCACAATCTTCGAATACACAAGAACCACATAAATCGGAGAGAGTCAGAAAACAACCTAGGAGGTATGGGTTTCTGATCTCACCTCATGTAGATGTCAATCTGATTGAGGAAGACAAACCGGCTATGTATGAGGAAGTGATACAAGGTATCGACTCCTTTTATGGCAAAGTGCCATGAAGTCCGAAATGGATTTCATGTATACCAACCAAGTTTGGACACTGGTTGTTGTACCAGAAGGCATTGTGCCTAATGGTACTATATGTGTCTTCAAGGAAGACATAGATGGATGGCAACATACAAATGTACACAGCTAGACTTGTACAGAAAGGGTATTGTCATCAACATGATGTCGACTACGACGAAACTTTTTTACTCGTTGCCATGATTAAATCCATTTGGATAATGCTTGCTAATGCTGCATGTTTCATTTATGAAATATGGCAGCTGAACGTCAAAACTGCTTTCCTTAAACGGAAACCTTTTGGAGGATGTTTATCAACATCCTGACGGTTTTGTCGTACCAAAACAAGCAAACAAGGTTTGCAAGTTAAATCAATCCATTTATGGATTGTAGCAAGCATTGTGTTCTTGGAACAAACGTTTTGATAAGATCATAATAGTATATGATTTCATTCAAAACGAAGATGATTCTTGTGTATATATGAAGGTTAGTGGGAACGCACTAACAATGATTGTCCTAAATAATGATGACATATCATTTCTTGGAAATGATATTCCCATATTAAATAATCGGTGAAAACTTGGCTTTCATGAAAAATTCTCCGTAGACAACTTGGGAGAAACAACCTTTATTCTAGGAATAAGGATCTACTGGGATAGATCTAAAAGTTGTTGGCACTCTCCGAGAACTCGTATATTTTGAAATGTACGTGACCTGGTGTCTCATATGCTTTGAGCATTTAGAGTCACAATCGGGCCGATCCTTAAGTATTTTAGACGAACTAAGGATGTTTTCTTAAACATTGAGAATGAGAACTTGAGGTGACTGGGTTCACCGTTGCAAGTTTCCAAACCGACAAAGACGACTTTAAGTTGCAATAAGGGTACTACATAGTTTGAATAACGGAACAGTGAGCTGTAAATCTTCCAAGCAAGATACTGTTGCCGAATAAATAATAAAAGCGGAACATTGCTGCAGCTGAGGCAGTAAAAGCAGCATAACGACATAGTTCTCATATATTTAAGTATTGGATACTTATGCAAGTGTGATAAGAGGTTGTATTTACCGATGGTATGGAAACAGCTTCGCTCTGGATAGACCCCTCAGAATCCCATTGGTAGTATGACTATGTGTCTATGGGAATCCGAATTAGGGTAGGTGTATTTGGTCTTAACATGAGACTTGCATCGCTAATGCTTACGACAATCAATATATTTTGTCTTAACCTGAGACTTGCATCGCTAATACTTATGACAATCATGAATTAGTCTTAACCTGTGTACGCCTCTTCTGGGTATACTGAGAATCATAGTGTATTGGGTGTGATGTCAAGATGGAAGTATCACTCCAGTCATATGGAGATGATGATCACGCAGGATACAGAACTAGTACTCTTAAGTACTACAGACATCGGGATAATATGACTAGGTCATGATTATCCGATTATAGAGACTAGTTACCAGAGATCCGATATATGCTTCGTACGGGGCAGACACAATTACAACCCTAGGCCTAGCATGTGATATCGATACTGGATCGCAATACGCAATACTACTTATACTATGCCTGACAAAGATTATATATTCCTTAAAAGAATATTTCTGGAGAATTGGGTAGACACAGCGCTTTGCTAGAAGGCAACCATGTCTTGTAAATCGGTAAGAATATGGTACGAGGTACGCACGTGTTCGGATAGTCCAACGACCGAATTTACTGCCAACATATCCAGGGATCTCATGGGTCGCTTCCCGAAGATTCACCGATGACGTATGACTCGAACATAATTAATCTGGGATTAATTAGAAGAGAGAGAAAATTAATCTAGAATTAATCACGGCGAGAATTTTATCTGGGATAAAATTCAATTAGAAGAGAGAGAACGATTAATTCGGAATTAATCGATTAAAATAATATATTCGATATATTAAATGAAATAGATTTCATAACCGAATTAAAATTGGATTTTAATTCGGGCGAATGAATTAATTTAGAATTAATTCGCGAGCGACTTTAATAGTAATTTTACTAGGCATAATTATTTAATTAAATTTGATTTAATTACGTCGCAACGGAAAATTCGTTAATTCGGAATTAACGAACCCGAGCCCGTAATGTGTTTGCGGGCCCACTCGAATTTTGAATTCAAGTGGGGCCTATATGTCACATCACAAGTCACATCACTTGTCTTTCTCATCACTTTTTGTGATGGAAGTTAGTGTGATGTGATGATAACTTGTTTCTTACACAAGTGTCAAGTTTGATGGACTTTTACCAAATATTTGATTTTGGTATATCATTTTGATTTTTGGAAATTCAAATACAAGTTACACATTCACTCTTCCTTTCTCTCTCTCTCTTTTTGGCGTGAACATTAGCCAATTTTCTCTTATTTGGGCGTGAACCTAGGGTTCATTTTCTTTGATTTTTGATTCAAAAATCTAAGGTGCTAGCACACAAAGAATCATTCAAAGGTGATAGGGGAACTACTCCCATGAGTTTGGAATTCATTCAACAAGCTTGGAAGCTCAACATACATCAAATAGAGGTGCTTGGAGCAACTTCTCAATGGAAAAATTTTTGAACTCTACACATTCATCCAACCGATCAAAGTGAGTATATTTCCACTATACTTCTTTTCGTATTCACATGATTTCATGCTTGAAATGATCTTGGTTTGACCTTAGAAACCCAACACTTGGTTCTCAAACGATTGTCTTAATCGTGTCATCATACTATACGCATCTGACATGCCATAGTATTGTTTCTTGAGTCCCGGTGAAAGCGAACTTAAGATGTATGATTTAACTTTTAAATCATCATCCTTCCAAGCTTGGAAGACTTCGCGTTCTTCCGCTGTAGCGTCCTCTGTCACAGCAAGGGGCAGTGGACCCTCAAGAACATATCTCAACTTCTCGGAATCGAGGACAATCCTCAAATCCAAATCCCAATCGGCGAAGTTCTCAGCGCCCTTGAGTTTGTTCGCATCAAGCATACGCGTAAACTGATTAGTGGATGGTGCCGCCATCGCAAATCTATCATATAGATCATGAAAAACGGTTAGCAGAAATTAAGCAGTTTCATATAATATCATAAGCATAAACTAGATCATGGATTTTTTATCTAAAAATGCCACTCCCACTAAATCATGCAATACTGTAATCCCCAAACAGAATACAAAGATTTAATAATTAAATTAAATGCAAATAGTGAAAAGTGGATCCCATGAATATATTTTAGCTCACAGCAAAGGCACGGTCTCGCCTAGACATATAGGTTAGACAACTCATTTGTCAATCACTCACTAGTGACTCCTTACTTTCCGGTCCTGGTCGTTTCTCGTTGTGACTGCTAAGACAGGCCCACAAGGAGACGTACCAAGGTTAAACTCGTCAATGATAAACTCAAGCTACTTGCGTAACCCTGACAGCTAGGGCACGTTCAGGATTGCGCTTTCGCTTGAATTTATCTAGTATCTGACTTACATCCGGCATAAATAAATCTCTATCGGCTACACCCTCACATCAGAGACACGGTCTCAGATGTAGTCACAGAGGAATATTCATAAACCGTATTGACAAGACGGACCATATAACATATATCAAATACATAATTACATTTAAACCTTATTAATTAGGGATTTTCCGCAAAGTGTTATACACCCTAAATATAATCAAATTAGATTAAAACAAGCATGTATAAACTAAGACAACAAGATTAAACATTGAATTTAATGGGCTAATCATATTAGGGGCCTAGAATCAGACTCGCTCTGATACCATTTTTAAGGGGTTTTATGGCTGAAATCCGGTAACGCAGCGGAACAGTGGAAAATCAAAATTTTCCGATTTCAAAAATTTTTCTCGGATTAATTAAATAAACTTATTTTTTTAATTACCCAATTATCAAATTATGTAATATTACATAAGAAATCAAATTTTTGTGTAATTACCAAATTGCCCCAAAACTTTGCATTTTGTTCATTTTAGTCCAAAATTATTCGAAATAATTTTTGGATGATTCTAAATCATTTCTAAGATGATTTTAACATGTCATACACATTAAAAATCAAATTGCAACATGACCCCAAAATTTTGTCTAAAAGCCGTGAGCCCCCCGGCCAAAATTGTGCATTTTGCTCTTTTAATGATCAAAACACATCAAGATGATATCCAATCAACATACGATTTTATATGCATCATATATATATCCAAATACACAACATAAATGAAAAACCCCAAATTTGGAAGTGGTCTTAAACCCTAATTTTTCAATTTCATCAAATTGGACAAATTAGAC
Source organism: Zanthoxylum bungeanum (assembly GCA_019454045.1). Classification (NCBI taxonomy): domain Eukaryota; kingdom Viridiplantae; phylum Streptophyta; class Magnoliopsida; order Sapindales; family Rutaceae; genus Zanthoxylum; species Zanthoxylum bungeanum. Next base: position 27,292 of record SKCR01007420.1, on the reverse strand, counting down.
CAAATTAGTAAAATCCAACACTTCAATCACGTTTCTTCCACACCAATCAAGCCTCACCACAATGAAATAACTATAGAAAAAATCTAGGTCATTTAAGAGTGGGTGAATAACTCTAGAATGGCAACAGGTTTCTCAAACCATCAAAAGAATGCTTATAAACACATTAATAACATTCTATGATCTTTATACATGCTCAACCCTATCCTCAAAATTCCATCCTCCAAAAAAAAAAAAGAATAACGAATAGAAAAACATGAGAACATCACAAGATGAAGCCAACAACAAGAGGAACATTTTTCTCTCTAATGGCTAGTTGGAAATACTCATTAAATTGCAAGCTTTCTTTGATTTTTCTTGTGTCTTTCTTCTTCTTCCTCAAGCTTCTTTTATTTTTCTTTCAATGGAGTTTTTTTTAGATATGATTTTAGTTAATGAAAAATATCCAACCCTTGGACATTTTACCACTTGGCCGAATGTTGCACTAAAGGAAAACAAATTGATATTTTTTCAATTTAATTCAATTAATGCCAACTTGGCCACTTGCTTTTGAAATCATTAACTCTTTAATGAATTTCATAAAGTCAAGTAAAGTATCTTTAAGTCTTCTCACCATTTATCATAACTTTAATACATTTATATTTTAATTAATTTAATCATTTAACAATTAAATAATTATTTATTTATTTAAATACAAATATATTAAATATATGTATTATATTTACAATAAATATCAAATACATATATATTTATGATATTAGTCAAATATATCAAATTGACAATTAATTAATGTGTATTTGATAAAATCTAACATTAAATATAAATACATAAAAATTAAGAAATGACTATTGGGTCCCTACACATGTATTTTTGCGTTTAACCTTTAAACGACTTATAAATAATCAGTATTATTTATAAATGTTTCCCTAGAGCTCTACGTGTATATTTCATTAGTGAGACTCTCTAGATTCGGCATATCCGTCACGAAATCCAATTTCGTGTCCATAATTATCCACCCGTAATTTATGACGACCACAGATAAACTCGCTGAATCATACAGGTCGAGGTCATGGCAAATGTATAATTCCTCCATCACAGATATCCGGATATATCCCAGAGATATAGATGTAAACGTCAAATCTCTATGGGGACAATCCCGTCGACGTCTCTATTAGCAATCTCTAAAAGAACACTTAGAACTGACTTCTAAAGTGTACCACGGGCCTATGGTTTTTATCTGATTGCTAATCATATGGACTGCCTATGCTTTGTACACAGAACTGACGGATCCTATCTCGATACACACAGGACCCCTTGAGGATCTATCCACACCCAACGAACAGGCTGAGGTCTGATCTAAATAGATCGGTGACGTGACTGCCATCTAAGTATGGAAGATGTCTCATGCGCCCACAGTGGTATCTCAAGTCGAAGAATCACAAGTGCTACTCAACCCGAGAAGATTCTTATTGACGTTGGTGTACCATCCATTAAGAATCTTCAGTGAGTCATTCAGTGTTTATCGGCTATAAAAACCTAAACATCTATACGAGTCTCCAAGACTGATGGTTCATTGAGAAACCATTGGAATCAAATATTCCAGTATACGACATGTACCGGTCTCAACGGGTTTACTTTACTGACCAAGTAGTGTAAACCTTGACTAGAAACTTTTTGAGAATGACAACATCATGATACAACTCAATGTCAGTTGCGACGCTTTTTGCAACAGCATCATGACTAGTCATTCTAAGGTCATTACGTCTTTACCATATTAAAAGATATATTATATTATAGAAACTGCATATTTTTTTTTTATAATAATAACATTTTACAGTAGTATTCTCAAAGAAATACAACCGGGAATTGGCGCTCCGAGCACCAACCCCAACAGTTAGTACATGCCCAAAAACATAAATCATAACATTTCATCATCCAACACCTAATCTAATACCATTCATCAACAATGGAAATAAAAATAATCACCCTCACATATGTACAAGTTTAAGCCATCACAAGAAATTACAATAATTGAAGTTTCTTTCAGAACTCAAAGAAAACCCTCTAATGCAAGCACAAATTCGTCCAACCCTTGTTCTTAGGGAAACAAAATTGGGCATTTTGAAAACAAAGCTTAAACCATGTTCAATCCATCACCAAATGCTAGGAAATGAATGCTACAAGCTCTATTGAAGCTAAAATGCCAAAATAAAATTCTAGGGTTCCTTATCCATGAATTTGGGGCTTTCCTTAATCAAACTCAAAATTGAAAAATGAAAAGAGAAAAGGAGAAAGGAAGCTTACATGGCTTGAAGTCAAGCTTGAATCATCATCTTGGCTTGAGAAAAGGAAGTGAAAGAAAGCTTGAATTGGTTTGAGAAAATAAAAGAAGCCATTCACGTTTTTCTTAAGGTGAGGGAGAGTGAACAGTGTGGTTTTTATAAAGGGATGGGCTGATTTTTATGAAGGAAATGAGTGGTGGTGATATTGCCATATAATCCAACTTAATGCAAAAATCGCAGGTTACTATTCATCCAAAATTAGATTGTAATTTTGACTAGTTTTTAGGCCGAATCTTAAAAACTATTCAACGCGAAAGTTGTAGAGAATTCTTTGATATTCCTGACGGTATAAAATTCATAACAATCAAAGTTCGTATGAAAAAATTACAGCTGAAATACAAAAAAGCTGTCTGTTGACTCAGATGAATAGTAAATATGCTAAAATTGAAAATTTGTCCGGGACCTCTGGTAGAAATTCCTAAGGTGTGAAACCTATTTTTATATTATTTTATAAATTCTAACATGTCATGCATGATAATTCACTATACCGGATATGACCGGACTGACCGGGGCGTTACATCCATTTGCTCAGCTTCTTGTTCCACCTTATCTTCACATATGTATTTTAGGATTTCCTCGTTCAGCTCTTCATCTGTCATCTGTGAAATGTCTGATCCATATGCGTCAACCTGAGGATGTAAAGATATGTCTGATTGTGGGCCTGTATCCTCTGCAGTTGGTACGACTGGTTCGGGTAGTTCTTTTTCAAACATCAGTGCAATGCATGTTCCAAGATCTTCATTTTGAGGATATAGAGTTTCACCCTCAATTTTTGTTTGTGCAAACAGCTCTGGTTCTTGTTCCTCATCAGAGTCCGATGAATAATAAAAATCAAATCGGGATTTTGTTGGTTCGGGTTCCTAAATTGATACTTCTGGTTCTTGATACTGCATAACATCTTTCTCTGAAAAAAGTGTTATCGTGAAATGCTTGGTATTCAAAGGCTTCGTCAGTTTCATCTGAAAATGTTTCGTGATGTATGCAGCTCTGGTTTTCTGTTAATTGTCTCGTTTGATCTTTCGGTCTCTGAATGGATGTTGTTTGACTCTGAAGACTTTCTAATTGATTCTGAAATGTTTCAAGCATTGTATCCATCATTTCGTCTTATTTCTTGATCCAATTTTTGAGCGTGTCAATCACCTGATCTTCCTCTGATGGTTCTGGTTCTTGATGAAGATAGTAGGTGGAAGATGGAAAATGTGGTTCAGTGAAATATGCTGGTTCTTCGAATCTTGAATGATTCTGATAATTCTGCCACCCTGAAAGGTATATGCATTGATCGCTCGGGTGGTTACCATCGCATATTTCACATCTCCCTATTGCATTCTGTTGAGCAAATGTAGTATTGCTTGGTTCTGACATCCAGTGATAGTTGTTGGGCTGGACAACAAGCCTCAGAAAACCGGACTGCTGCTCCCTGATTTGGGGTTTATCTTCTTCTAGTAAAGCTCGTAATCTCTCAATCGCCCAATAATGTTCCATTTCAACCACCTGAAAAATAAAAGAAAGAAATACAAATTACAGATAAAAATAAAGAAAATTAGATACAAGTAAATTAGATAGCTTCAAAATTAATAACGCAAGAAAAATAAGTCCCCGGCAACAGCGCCAAAAACTTGATCGGTGAAATCACACATGTAACGCAAGCGCATGTATCGCTCAAGTAGTATAAAAATATATCGATCCCACGAGGACTTAATTTCTACTGTTGTTAATAATTATTGATACTATTTATTGACAGGTATCTAATTAAAGAGAGAAGGGAATGATTGCTTGATTGGTTGGTTGAATTTGTATTTTCTAAATAAATAAAAACACAAAAGGAAATACTAAGGAAAATAAACAAAAGACATAAATATATAGGGTTGTGATTCCACACAATATTATTATAAAGATGAATTTATTCTTTTATATACGTGTAATAAATTAGTTTGTTAACCTGGAACACGAAGATATTCAAAAGCCTATGTCGATGGTCAGATGCAAACACCCAGAATAACCCAATTAATAATATGTCTATGTTAACCAAGTAACCTGAATTCATTAAGTTCAAGTTCCAATTATGGCTACCCCGCCCGAAAAGTATATTCCTATCCTGTAAGGAAATCTATTAAGGGTTATCTATCCTTAAGGGAGATCGTGGGCTATTGAATCTAAGGCTGAAACCTAAAATCCCTATTTCAAGTTCATTTTAAGTTTACCACATCAATCTTATTGGTGATCAGGCAACAAGAAGCAATAAGCTTAAGATTCAATAAACAAACTAAAGCATTACCCATAATATAATTAAATCAATTATTAAACATGTAAATATTGTGTTTCATAATTTCCCTAGAATAAAAAGATAGTATTGGGGTTAGGGGATCCACATTTAATATTTCAAACCTAGGAATCTCACTTATTATAATATGGAATTTGTCAGTATTATCCAATTAAGTCAAACCAGCCATAAAGACGGTGTTATTACTTGTCCATAAACCAGCCACATAGGCGGTAATCATCTGTCACCTGAAGACCGACCATATAAGCGGTGTCACATTATGTTACATAAATAAAACCAATCATTAAGGCGGTATTAACTTTTAATCATGTGATTAATTACAATTTCCATATTATAAATTAAGTGAGATTGACTAGATAATCATATTAAATATTTCACCCGTCCCTCAGTGGAAATTAAGTACGAAACATAAATAAAAATAAAATAAATAAACTATTATTAAAACTAGAAATAAAAGTACATAATTAATAGTACAAAAATATAAACACACAAGATACAGTCCTCAGATCCTTATTCAGAACCTTCTAGAAAATATGAAAATTCTAAATGAAATCGAACTGAATTTATAGGCAAAAATTAGGCCATTGCGTCTTGACGCAAGAAGCTTTGCGCGTCGCGACGCGCCAACACATTTTGATGAGATCTCGACATGTGTCTGCGGAGCGCCGCGCGTCGCGACGCGCCACAGTAAATGTCAGCAACATAGTAATCCTCAGCGCGTAACGACACAGAAGGAGTGCACGTCGCGACACGGAAATGACGCTTTTACCATTTTGTCCGGTTTTCACCGTTTTTTCGTCATTTTAGCTCCGAGTTGATTCCATTGAGTCCTAAAACTTTATTTTTCTACAAAACACATCAAAACATTCATCAAACCCGAGAAACTAAACAAAATATTAGGTCAAAAGGGTGGTAAAATGTGATATATTTTTCGCTCATCAGCGATGCTAGACATTTCACGTCGCGATGTTGACTTCTACAGTTACGCGCGCCGCGAAGTTTGGGACATTCGTGTTGCGACGCGACCTCATTTTACAAACTGTTTAATGAAGTGTACTCAAGAAGGAACTAAGCCACCTATAAAAAGAAGACTTCATCACAAAATTAAAAGAGTCTTTGGGAGGGGGGCTGATGCCCTAATTTCAGAAATTTTGAAAAGAAGAAAGCACATAAGAAGAATCACAACTCAGAATCTCAACAGCAATGGGCGAAAGATTGACGATCTCGACAAAGTTTCTTCTTCCTTATATCTTTGATGTTTTGTTTATTGTTGAATATTTATTTAGATATTTTTAGCATGTATATTGATGAGTGGAAAATATATCAATATTTACAGCCTCCTTTACTTAATATTTTGTTTAGTTTCTCGGGTTTGATGAACGTTTTGATGTGTTTTAGTTTATTTTGCAGATAAAATAATATTGGGACACAATGAAATCATTAGGACTAAATGTGGGTCAATTAAGGGCAAAAATTGGACTTGACATATTAATTTTGGAGATTGGAAACTTGAAAGGGCGTTTTAACGAAGTGCAGTTTTGGAAATTCCAGTTTTGCGCATCTATCGTATTTTGGGCATAACTTTTTACTCCAATATCGGATTGAGCTGATTCAAGTTCCAGATTAAAGAAGACTCAAAGATATACAACATGGAAAGACAAAATAATTCGAATTCTGAAGAGTTCATGCCCGAAATTGATGAACCATCCAGAAGTGTGTTGTGTATAATTATTAAAGTCACTTTCAATCATTTTCAAAGCAAAAAATAAATTAATAAATAAATAATAAAAATGATCAAATCACCACCAAACAAGATAAGCAATTAGTGGAGCAATTAATAATGGATTTGGTGGATGATTTGATGGAGGCAAAATTTTGCCTATAAATACCAAGCCATTTCATTTGTAAATTCATACTTTCTTCTAAGGAATTCCTTAAGAATACTAAGAAGATTGTATCTTGTTTGTTTATTTACAGCTTTCAGTAATTAATTTCCGCTTTCGCACTTTCTTTTCTTTACTTTTCAATTTTTTACTTTCCGCAATTTATTTTTACGCACAATATTTTTCTTTCTTTAATTTTCAGTTTTTTACCTTTTCAGTAATGAGGAGGTAACTCCCATTTGCTGGGGTAAAAGGTAAAACTTTTATTACTAATATTTAGATTAATCTCCCTTAATTATAATATATAAGCTAGTTAAAACCTGACTTAACGAGGATACCACCATATTGGTCGGTTGGTAATTATTTAAATTGGTTTTAACCTGACTAAACTGGATACCGCCTGATTGGTCGGTTGGTAATTAATTATTAATTTGACTTAATCTGGATACCACCTATATGGCTGGTTGGTAATTATCATGCAAAGTTAATATATTATATTAAGGGAGATATCTAAAATAGAAGTAATAAAAATGGATCCTTTTACCTCAACATTTTCTTTTATTGTACTTTTACTTTATTTACTTTTCAGCAATTTACTTTTCAGCAATTTACTTTTCAGCAATTTACTTTCAGCATTTACTTTTCAGTAATTTACTTTCAGCATTTACTTTTCAGCATTTAATTTTCAGTATTTAATTTTAGCATTTATTTTCCGTCATTTACTTTTCAGCAATTTACTTTTCAGCATTTACTTTATGTCTTTTATTTTATTTAAGTTTTTACTAGCCCTAGTTATTTGTCGTAACTAAGTTAGTTATCTGGGGTTGTGATGAATTCTAATATCACCGGTTTATAAGGGGTTATTTTATAGTTTGGGTAATTTAAAGGTTTACTTATTAAGTCTTAAGCTTAATGCTTCTTGTTGTCTGATCACCAATAAGATTGATGTGGTAAATCTAAAGTAAACTTGACAAAGGAATTTTAGGTTTCAGCCTTAGACTTAATAGCCCACGATCTTCCTTGAGGATAGATAACCCTTTAATAGATTTCCTTAAGGATAGAAATATACCTGTCGGGCGAGGGTAGCCATAATTGAAACTTAAACTTAATGAATCCAGGTAATTTGGTTGACATAGACATATGGTTCAATTGGGTTATACTGGTATTTGCGTCTGACCATCGACAGAGGCTTTCGCATAATTTAGTGTTCCAGGTTAGTAAACCGATTTATTACACAACCATGAAATAACCACTTCATCTTTTAAAAGATATTAGAAAGATTCACAACCCTAGATAGTTTTTAATATTGAATTTTCTTAAACCTACTTTTGTGCAATTTTATTTACTTGTTTTTAAATTTAGAATCATCACCATTTCAAATCAATCAATCAACCTGTTAGATACTAGTAAGCATTTGACCTCATAAAATTAATAGATTTGGTATTAAGTCCTCGTGGGATCGATACTTTTTATACTACTTGAACGATACGTACGCTTGCGTTATACGTGTGTGTTTACGCCGGTAAATTTTTTGGCGCCTTTACCGGGGACTTATTTATCTTTCACTATTAGTTTAGAGGTTAGATACCTTTACTTGTATCTAATTTCTTTTTACTTATTATTTATGTTTTCTTGTGTTTAAGGTTCTCAGAAACTTCATGAGACGAACCAGAAGCATTGAACTCCGACCGCTTGACCCATAAATTGAAAGAACCATCAGACAATTGAGAAGGGAAAGGCGAGAAGGCCAAGAAGCTTTAGTCAACATGGAACCTGAACCTTTGGAGGTTGCACCACCAATTCCCATTCGAGACAGAAAAATTCCGGTGGTTGACAGACTCATTTCATGTATTGTATTTCCTCCCTTACCAGCAAATGCAGGTGACATCAAAACATGCATTCAGATGATTCAGCAGTTAGTTCAGTTTGGGGGGAATGCAACTGAAGATCCTAATGCCCACATCAGCAACTTCCTGGAAGTTTGTGGCACTTTCAATTACAACCGAGAAGCTGAAGAAGTAATGAGACTGCATATTTTCCCATACTCCTTGAAGGACAGAGCTAAAGCTTGGCTACATTCACTACCAGCAGGTTCCATCACAACTTGGAACACTTTAGCCACCAAATTTCTTGCAAAGTACTTTCCACCAGCTAGAACTGGAAAGCTGAGGAATGACATCACATCCTTTGTGCAACAAGACTCAGAAACTCTCTACGAAGCTTGGGAAAGGTACAAAGATTTGCTCCGGAAATGTCCTCACAATGAGATTCCAAAATGGCTTCAAGTTCAAACCTTCTATAATGGACTTTCTGGACTGATGAGAACCACAATCGATGCTGCTGCTGGAGGAGCTTTAATGGCAAAAAGAGAAGATCAAGCCTGGGACCTAATCGAAGAAATGACCAACAACAATTCCTTGTGGCCAACAGAAAGGAGCATGATCCAAAGAATTGCAGGAATTTATGAAAGTGGAGCCAATACAGCAGTCAACGCCAAGCTGGATCAGATATGCAAATTCATGGAGACTCTCAGCACTGGATCCACAAGTTCACCATATGGAGGAGCACCAGAACCAAACCAACTTGAAGAGACGGTGAATTACGTCAACAATTTCAATAGACAGAGGAACAATCCATATTCCAACACCTACAACCCAGGGTGGAGGAATCATCCCAATTTTTCATGTAGCAACAATTCAGGACAAAAGAACAATCCACCACCTGGATTCCAACAGCAGAACTACCCACCACCAGGATTTCAACAATAGAACAAAGGCCATGAACATGAAAAAGAACCAGAAATGAAAGAATGGATTACAGAGATGTTCAAAAAGCAACAAGCAGCATATGATGCTATCTTTCAGAGCCAATCTGCTTCCATCAAAGCACTGGAGAATCAAATCGGACAACTGGCCAATGCTCAAAGTTACAGGCCGCCAGGTAATCTTCCCAGCAACACAGAACCCAATCCAAGGAACCGACGGAAGGAGCAATGTCAAGCCATCACCTTGAAAAGCGGTACTGAAATCAACAAAGATGTTGGAATCAAGACAACAATTGAGGAAGTTTCAAAAGAAACAAAGCAACAGATAGAGGAAAAATAAGCAAAGGAAAAAGAACAGATCACTCCACGTCCACCTTTTCCTCAGCGTCTTCAGAAAAACAAACTGGACAAGCAGTTTTCTCGATTCCTGGAGGTGTTGAAAACGCTTCACATCAACATTTCATTTGCAGAAGCCTTGGAAGAAATGCCCAGCTATGTAAAATTCATGAAAGACATAGGGAATTAGTTGATCAGTACCTTGTTTTTAGTTTGTGTGTCGTTTTTATTTTTAGTTCAAAATTTTTCGAAAAATACAAAAAAATTAAATTTTTTCAAAAATTACAAAAATATTTTGCGTTTTTGTGTTTTTAGTTTGACTAAAAAAGTGAAATTGGTAAGAGATAGCTGAGTAAGGAGTTTTCACTCCTGAGACGTATCTCAAACCTATTTCAGAACAAGTTAATTTTTGTTTATTTCCTTTTGAATTATTTAATTTGTAAATTCTCCATCAAACTGACTAAAATGGATCTTCATATGCTCAGTTAGCAGATATTATCAACATGCATTGTAACATACGGACATGAGCTAAAATTGAAAAGTTTGTAATATTCAGTGCTCTAGTTTAATTGGAGGAAGCATCTCAAAAAGTGATGGAGTAAAAAAAAAATGTCTGAGATTCGAGTTATTAAGTCTGTAAGAGTGTTTTAACACCTAGTGCCCTAAAGCCAACTGGTTTGGGAGTCACTGGCCCAAAGCTCGCTACATGGATCAAAGATGCTGCAAAAATATATATATCTGAAGTCTGAGAAATTAAGTCTGTATGGGTATCTTAACACTTGGTGCCCTAAAGCCAACTTGTTTGGGAGTCACCGACCCAACACTCGCTACATAGATGAAAGATATTGTATATAAATAATAAAAAAAAATCAAAAATCAAAGAAAAAAATCAGAAAAAATGAGAAAAAATATTCCATTGCTACAAAAAGGTGTGAATTCTGATAAAATTTTAGGACAAATATTACTCTCTTATCAACTGCACTTGTGACTGTTGTGGGCACAAATGAGTTGTTTAATATTTTTTCGGCTGTGTATATGGAGAATGGTAAATATAATAGGAGAATTTACTTATTCAATAATTTAGAAAAAAAGAAAACAACTAGTAACTAGGAGTAGAAGTTTCACCTGATTAGTCACTAACTTCTTTATTCTATTTTCGCTTGTCTTTTTGCTTTTGTGTGCATTAGTTTCACTACATTTTTACTTTTGTAAAATATTTGTGGGTATCATTGCCGTAAACCCTCACGAGACTACAACTCGTCCACTAGGGACACCTAGGGGTTTAAAGGGTTGTTGCATATGCTAAATGCAACCATGATCCCTACGAAAGTGGCTTAGTTTAATTTTAATTGTTTCTTGTATTTTATTTTGTTATTTTTCTCGAGGACTAGCAAAATGTTAGGTTTTGGGGTGTGATGAGCGGAAAATATATCAATATTTACCGCCCCCTTTACTTAATATTTTGTTTAGTTTCTCGGGTTTGATAAAATAATATTGGGACACAATGAAATCATTTAGGACGAAATGTGGGTCAAATAAGGGCAAAAATTGGACTTGACATATTAATTTTGGAGATTGGAAACTTGAAAGGGCGTTTTAACGAAGTGTAGTTTTGGAAATTCCAGTTTTGCGCATCTGTCATATTTTAGGCATAACGTTTTACTCCGATATCGGATTGAGCTGATTCAAGTCCAGATTAAAGAAGACTCAAATATCTACAACTTTGAAAGACAAAATAATTTCGAATTCTGAAGATTTCATGCCCGAAATCGATGAACCATCCAGAGGTGTGTGTGTGTAATTATTAAAGTCACTTTCAATTATTTTCAAAGCAAAAAATAAATTAATAAATAAATAATAAAAATTATCAAATCACCACCAAACATGATAAGCAATTAGTGGAGCAATTAATAATGGATTTGGAGGAGCAATTAGTGGAGCAATTAATAATGGATTTGGTGGATGATTTGATGGAGGCAAAATTTTGCCTATAAATATCAAACCATTTCATTTGTAAATTCATACTTTATTCTAAGGAATTCCTTAAGAATACTAAGAAGATTGTAACTTTTTTATTTATTTACAGCTTTCAGTAATTAATTTCCGCTTTCGCACTTTCTTTTCTTTAGTTTTCAGTTTTTACTTTCCGCAATTTACTTTTACGCACAATACTTTTCTTTCTTTAATTTTCAGTTTTTACTTTTTCAGTAGTGAGGAGGTAACTCCCCTTTGCTGGGGTAAAAGGTAAAAATTTTATTACTAATATTTAGATTAATCTCCCTTAATTATAATATATAAGCTAGTTAAAACCTGACTTAACGAGGATACTGCCATATTGGTCGGTTGGTAATTATTTAAATTGGTTTTAACCTGACTAAACTGGATACCGCCTGATTGGTCGGTTGGTAATTAATTATTAATTTGACTTAATCTGGATACCGCCTATATGGCTGGTTGGTAATTATCATGCAAAGTTAATATATTATATTAAGGGAGATATCTAAAATAGAAGTAATAAAAGTGGATCATTTTACCTCAACATTTTCTTTTATTGTACTTTTACTTTATTTACTTTTCAGCAATTTACTTTCAGTATTTATTTTTCAGCAATTTACTTTTCAGCAATTTACTTTCAGCATTTACTTTTCAGTAATTTACTTTCAGCATTTACTTTTCAGCATTTACTTTTCAGCATTTAATTTTCAGTATTTAATTTTAGCATTTACTTTCCGTCATTTACTTTTCAGCAATTTACTTTTCAGCATTTACTTTATGTCTTTTATTTTATTTAAGTTTTTACTAGCCCTAGTTATGTGTCGTAACTAAGTTAGTTATCAGGGGTTGTGATGAATTCTAATATCACCTGTTTATAAGGGGTTATTTTATAGTTTTGGCAATTTAAAGGTTTACTTATTAAGTCTTAAGCTTAATGCTTCTTGTTGTCTGATCACCAATAAGATTGATGTGGTAAATCTAAAATAAACTTGACAAAGGAATTTCAGGTTTCAGCCTTAGACTTAATAGCCCACGATCTTCCTTGAGGATAGATAACCCTTTAATAGATTTCCTTACAAGATAGACATATACATGTCGGGCGGGGGTAGCCATAATTGGAACTTAAACTTAATGAATCCAGATAATTTGGTTGACATAGACATATGGTTCAATTGGGTTAAACTGGGTATTTGCGTCTGACCATCGACAAAGGCTTTGGTATAATTTAGTGTTCCAGGTTAGTAAACCGATATATTACACAAAAATGAAATAACCACTTCATCTTTAAAATGATATTGGAAGATTCACAACCCTAGATAGTTTCCTAATATTGAATTTTCTTAAACCTACTTTCGCGCAATTTTATTTACTTGTTTTTAAATTCAAAATCATCACCATTTCAAATCAATCAATCAACCTGTTAGATACTAGTAATCATTTGACCTCATAAAATTAATAGATTAGGTATTAAGTCCTCGTGGGATCGATACTTTTATACTACTTGAACGATACGTGCGCGTGTGATTACGCACTGGTCAAGTTTTTTTGGTGCTTTCGTTGAGAGCCAATCTGCTTCCATCAAAGCACTAGAGAATCAAATCGGACAACTGTCCAATGCTCAAAGTTACAGACCGCCAGGTAATCTTCCCAGCAACACAGAACCCAATCCAAGGAACCGACGGAAGGAGCAATGTCAAGCCATCACCTTGAAAAGCGGTACTGAAATCAACAAAGATGTTGGAATCAAGGCAACAATTGAGGAAGTTTCAAAAGAAACAAAGCAACAGATAGAGGAAAAAGAAGCAAAGGAAAAAGAACAGATCACTCCACCTCCACCTTTTCCTCAGCGTATTCAGAAAAACAAACTGGACAAGCAGTTTTCTCGATTCCTGGAGGTGTTCAAAAAGCTTCACATCAACATTCCATTTGCAGAAGCCTTGGAAGAAATGCCCAGCTATGTAAAATTCATGAAAGAAATTCTTTCACGAAAATGAAGATTGGGAGATTACGAGACTGTAGCATTGACGGAAGAATACAGTGCCATTATTCAGAGGAAACTTCCCCCAAAGCTGGAATATCCTGGCAGTTTCACTGTCCCATGCACCATTGGAGAACACTATATCGGTAAGGCTTTATGTGACTTAGGTGCAAGTGTTAATTTGATGCCTTTTTCTATTTACAGGAAACTACAAATTGGAGAAGCAATGCCTACCTCAGTCCCATTACAACTTACTGATTGAACGCTCGCATTTCCAAGAGGTGTTGCTGAAGATGTGCTGGTCAAAGTCGACAAACTCATTCTTCCAGCAGATTTCATTATCCTTGACATGGAAGAAGACAAAGATGTGCCTATCATCCTTGGAAGACCATTCTTGGCGAAAGGAAGAACTGTGATTGATGTACAAAAATGAGAACTAACCATGAAAGTTCAGGACCAAGAAGTTACTTTCAATGTTTTCAAAGCCATGAAATTCCAGAGCGATGAAAAGGAAGAAGAATGTTTCAGAGTTGATTTTGTTGATAGTATCGTTCAGGATACTGAGCTAAATCCTACGGATACACTTGAAGCTTGCATCACCAAAATGACTGACAACAAGCTAGATGCTGAAATCCTGGAATGTATCAATTACCTTGACAAACCATTCCAATTCAAAGCGACACCACAAGTGGAAAGCCTGGAACTGCCAAAGAAAGATCGAATCAAGCCTTCGATTGAAGAACCACCACAGTTGGAGCTGAAGTTACTTCCGAGCCATCTCAGGTATGCATTTCTTGGAAACTCTTCTGAATGACCTATTATTATTTCTTCTTCACTAACATTGGAGCATGAAGAAAAGTTACTGAGAGTATTACGAGAGCACAAAAGAGCCATTGGCTGGACTATAGCAGACATTCGAGGCATTAGTCCATCATTTTGCATGCACAAGATTCTGATGAATGATAAGTACAAACCCACAGTGGAACATCAACGGAGACTCAATCCAATCATGAAGGAGGTCGTAAAGAAAGAAATCATCAAATGGTTGGATGCTGGCATCATTTACCCCATCTCAGATAGTACTTGGGTGAGTCCTATGCAGTGTGTGCCGAAGAAAGGAGGAATCACTGTGGTTACCAATGAAAAGAATGAGCTAATCCCAACCAGAACGGTGACTGGATGGAGAGTATGCATGGACTACCGAAAGCTGAACAAAGCAACACGAAAAGACCATTTTCCGCTACCATTCATTGACCAGATGTTAGACAGACTGGCGGGACATGAGTTCTATTATTTTCTGGACGGATATTCAGGGTACAATCAGATTTCCATCGCACCAGAAGATCAGGAGAAAACTACCTTTACATGTCCCTATGGTACTTTTGCTTTCCGCAGAATGCCATTTGGATTATGTAATACCCCCGCTACATTTCAGCATTGCATGATGGCCATCTTCTCAGACATGTTGGAGCAGAGCATGGAGGTTTTTATGGATGACTTTTCTGTGTTTGGAGATTCTTTTGACCACTGCTTGTAAAATTTGGAACAGATGTTACAAAGGTACAAACCTGGTGCTCAATTGGGAGAAATGCCATTTCATGGTACATGATGGCATTATTCTTGGACACCGGATCTCACAAAAAGGAATCGAGGTAGACAAAGCAAAGATTGAAACAATTGAAAAACTACCTCCGCCGACATCGGTAAAAGGGATTCGGAGTTTTCTTTGACATGCAGGTTTTTACAGGATATTTATCAAAGACTTTTCTAAGATTGCTAAACCTCTTTGCAATCTTCTGGAGAATGATGTGCCTTTCAACTTCACCAAAGAATGCCAGGAAGCTTTTGAGATCTTAAAACAAAAGCTGATTTCTGCCCCCATCATTGTACCACCAGACTGGACCCTTCCATTTGAAGTAATGTGTGATGCTAGTGATTTTTCTGTAGGTGCAGTTTTGGGAAAACACAAAGCAAAGATTTTTCACATCATTTACTACTCCAGCAGAACTTTGAATGAAGCTCAACTCAATTACACAACCACTGGAAAGGAGTTGCTCGCAGTTGTGTACGCTTTTGACAAATTCCGCTCCTATCTGCTGGGTCCTGAAGTGGTGGTCTACACAGATCATTCAGCAATCAAATATCTGATCACGAAGAAAGATGCCAAACCCAGATTGATCCGTTGGATACTTCTTCTGCAAGAATTTGACGTGGAAATCAAAGACAGGAAATGGACAGAAAACCAAGTGGCAGATCATCTATCAAGGCTCGAGAATGGAGAAACAGCTGGCAAAGATCTGTTAATCAAGAAACTTTTCCAGATGAACAGGTTTGCCATGAAACAACAAGATGCCCATTGGTATGTGACTGGCGTAAACACACACGTATAACGCAAGCGCACGTATCGTTCAAGTAGTATAAAAATATCGATCCCACGATGACTTAATATCTAAACTATTAATTTTATGAGGTCAAATGATTACTAATATCTAACAAGTTGATTGATTGATTTGAAATGGTGACGATTCTAAATTTAAAAGCAAGTAAATAAAATTGTCGAAAATAGGTTTTAAGAAAATTCAATTTAAAAACTATCTAGGGTTGTGATTTCTTCCAATATCATTTTAAAGATGAAGTGGTTATCTTAAAGTTGGGTAATATATTGATTTATTAACCTGGAACACTAAATTATGTGTAAGCCTCTGTCAATGGTCAGACACAAATATCCCAGTTTAACCCAATTGAACCATATGTCTATGTCAACCAAATTATGGATTCATTAAGTTTAAGTTCCAATTATGGCTACCCCCGCCCGACAGGTATATTCCTATCCTGTAAGGAAATCTATTAAAGGGTTATCTATCCTCAAGGAAGATCGTGGGCTATTAAGTCTAAGGTCTTAAACCTAAAATCCCTATGTCTAGTTCATTTTAGATTTACCAGTTCAATTTTATTAATGACCAGTTAATAAAAATCATTAGGTTTAAGACTCAATAAAAACCTTTATATTACCCAAACTATAATTTAACCCCTTATAAACCGGTGATATTGGATATCATCACAACCCCAGATAACTGGCTTAGTTACGACACATATTTACAGGTAGTAAAAACTTAAATAAAATAAAAGACATAAAGTAAAATACTAAAAATTAAATACTGAAAAGTAAATTGCTGAAAAGTAAAATGCTGAAAGTAAATGCTGAAATTAAATACTGAAATAAATGCTGAAATGTAAATAAAGTAAAAGTACAATAAAAGAAAATGCTGAGGTAAAAAGATCCGCTTTTATTACTTCTATTTTAGATATCTCCCTTAATATAATATATTAACTTTGCATGATAATTACCAACCAGCCATATAGGCGGTATCCAGATTAAGTCAAATTAATAATTAATTACCAACCGACCAATCAGGCGGTATCCAGTTTAGTCAGGTTAAAACCAATTTAAATAATTACCAACCGACCAATATGGGCTGTATCCTCGTTAAGTCAGGTTTTAACTAGTTTTATATTATAATTAAGGGAGATTAATCTAAATATTAGTCATAAAAGTTTTACCTTTTACCCCAGCAAAGGGGAGTTACCTCCTCATTACTGAAAAGTAAAAATTGAAAATTAAAGAAAGAAAAGTACTGTGCGTAAAAGTAAATTGCGGAAAGTAAAAACTGAAAAGTAAAGAAAAGAAATGCGAAAGCGGAAATTAATTACTGAAAGCTATAAATAAACAAACAAGATACAATCTTCTTAGTATTCTTAAGGAATTCCTTAGAAGAAAGTATGAATTTTACAAATGAAATGGCTTGGTATTTATAGGCAAAATTTTGCCTCCATCAAATCATCCACCAAATCAATTATTAATTGCTCCACTAATTGCTCCACTAATTGCTCCACCAAATCCATTATTAATTGCTCCACTACTAATTCTTATCATGTTTGGTGATGATTTGATAATTTTTATTATTTATTTATTAATTTATTTTTTGCTTTGAAAATGATTGAAGGTGACTTTAATAATTACACACTACACACTTCTGGATGGTTCATCAATTTCGGGCATGAAATCTTCAGAATTCAAAATTATTTTGTCTTTAAATGTGTAGATCTTTGAGTCTTCTTTAATCTGGAACTTGAATCAGCTCAATCCGATATCTGAGTAAAACGTTATGCCAAAATACGACAGATGCGCAAAACTGGAATTTCCAAAACTGCACTTCGTCAAAACGCCCTTTCAAGTTTCCAATCTCCAAAATTAAAATATCAAGTCCAATAATTGCCCTTATTTGACCCATATTTCGTCCTAAATGATTTCATTAAGTCCCAATATTATTTTATCTGCAAAATAAACTAAAACACATCAAAACATTCATCAAACCCGAGAAACTAAACAAAATATTAAGTAAAAGGGGCGGTAAATATTGATATATTTTCCGCTCATCACACCCCCAAACCTAACATTTTGCTAGTCCTCGAGCAAAACAACAAAATAAAATACAAGAAACAATTAAAATTAAACTAAGCCACTTTCGTAGGGATCACGGTTGCATTTAGCGTATGCAACAAGCCTTTAAACCCCTAGGTGTCCCTAGTGGACGAGTTGTAGTCTCGTGAGGGTTTACAGCAATGATACCCACAAACATTTTACAAAAGTAAAAAGGTAGTAAAACTAATGCACACAAAAGCAAAAAGACAAGCGAAAAGAGAATAAAGATGTTAGTGACTAATCAGGTGAAACTTCTACTCCAAGTACTAATTGTTTGTTTCATTCTAAATTACCGAATAAGTAAATTCTCCGATTATTTTTACCATTCTCCATATACACAGCCAACAAAATATTAATCAACTCATTTTTGCCCACAACAGTCATAAGTGCAGTTGATAAGAGAGTAATATTTTTGTCCTAAAGTTTTATCAGAATTCACACCTTTTTGCAATGGAATAATGGAATAATTTTCTGATTTTTTCTTTGATTTTTCTCTATTTTTTATTTATATACAATATCTTCCATCTATGTAACGAGTGTTGGGTCGGTGGCTCCCAAACCAGTTGGCTTTAGGGCACCAGGTGTTAAGACACCCCTACGGACTTAATTACTCAGACTTCAGATATATATTTTTGCAGCATCTTCGATCCATGTAACGAGCTTTGGGCCAGTGACTCCCAAACCAGTTGGTTTAGGGCACTAGGTGTTAAAACACCCTTACAGACTTAATAACTCGGATCTCGGACGTTTTTTTTTTTTATTTTTTTTTTTTTTATTTTTTTTTACTCCACTCCTTTTGAGATGCTTCCTCCAATTAAACTAGAGCACTGAATATTACAAACTTTTCAATTTTAGCTCATGTCCGTATGTTACTATATATGTTGATAATATTGCTAACTGAACATATGAAGATTCCTTTTAGTCGTTTTAAGGAGAATTCACAAATTAAATAATTCAAAATAAAATAAACAAAAATTAACTTGTTTCGAAATAGGTTTGAGATACGTCTCAGGAGTGGAAACTCCTTACTCAGCTATCTCTTACCAATTTCACCTTTTTAGTCAAATTAAAAAACACAAAAAAACACAAAATATTTTTGTAATTTTGAAAATTTTTCAATTTTTTTTTTTTTTCGAAAAATTTTGGACTAAAAATAAAAACAACACACAAACTAAAAACAAGGTACTAATCAACTAATTTCCTCCCCCAAACCTAAATGAGACATTGTCCCCAATGTCTTAAACAGTAAAAGGAGAGTTAAGAAGGTTGTACCTGGTTAGCTGAAAATCTACAGGAAATTAAAGGTTAAGATCCAGATTAATCCGACGCCTCTTACCACGATCGTCCTCGGACCAATTTATCTTTGAAAGGATAGGGTCAACTTGTGGTTCATAGGCTATGAGTTGGTCTATTAGATCCGGAGCAGTTCTGGCAGTGAAGAGGAGTTCTTTCAAAGGTTTTGACACGAACCCATTTCTCCGAGCATCATCAAGAAACACACAAAGAAAATCATAAAATCCATCAACATTAAACAGTCCAAGTGGTTTCTGGTGTATGTTCAGGTTCGCCCAAGATAGTACAATAAAAATTTCCTCCAATGTACCCAAGCCACCTGGCAAAGCAGATAAAAGCATCAGCACGGTTAATCATTTCTACCAGTCGTTCAGACATACCTGGCACGATCAGTTCCTCTCCGTTTGATGATCCAATAAGATTTGCCTCTGCCAAGGGTTTTGGGATGATTCCCAAAACATGACTGCCTCCTTCCTGTACAGCCTTTGAAACGATCCCCATAAGTCCAAGATTGCCTCCGCCATATATTAAGTGCATATTCCTTGCAGCTAAGACTCGACCCAATTCCTGTGCTGCTTCTACGTATTGTGGCTTAGTACCAACACTAGTACCGCAAAACACACAGATGTTTTCAACTCGTCTTCTTGAAGTGGCTTCCATTTTTTATGTATTTCTTTCTCAACTCGGGATGCCTTCAAAAGTGCAATGACGGGCTGAATTTATAGTACCTGAAAGGGTGAGTAAAAATAGCACAAGTATCTTCCAGAGGACGATTAGTAGCGAAATAGTAAATATCGTGATAGTCAAAAAGGTCTGGATCCTGTCGGAGAAAATAAAAGAAAACAACAAAACAAATCACAATTATTAAGAAAAGACAAAGAGATATAATATTTACAAGAAAAGTAACGGCTTGATTGACGTCTATGCGTCAGGGACAAGCTTCCCATCCAATTTTCTTATAAATTGGCAAACAGGTCTTTTTGAGTCAGATTCCCGAGACTTAATTGTTGTCTTTCTTTTTGGAATTGTGTATGTAATTTGCGAATGGCAATGTGACATATCCACTGGGATGCGTCTCAAGAGTTGAAGATATTCATCTAAAGACTCCTTACTCAAGCCATCCCTAATGAATTTATTTTGTCTTCCGATTATCAGACACCATTCCTAAAGAACGACAACGAGTGTTGCAATTAAATCGTGCACATTAAAACAAACACCCATTTGCTTAGCTCTTCGTTTCTTTGCATAGGTGCTTCTTCCAAAACCAGGCAGATGTGAAATAAAAGAGTCAGAAGACTCACCTGCCAATCGGACTCGTGCTTCAATTACCCAACGAATATCATTAGGAACACCGTGAATTGTCAGTAACCTCATCCGTTCCAAGCGAGCTTTGTAAACTTTCATCAGAGATTTTTGAGGGAGAGAAGGAAATTGCTTGCGAAGATTTGCGAGAGCATCTTCCATTTTGAAATGACTAATCCTGCAAAAATTAAACACACAAAAATAAACACACCAAATCACAATATATATACAAATTGCATGGGTTGCCTCCCTGCTAGCGCTAAGTTTAAAGTCGTCAGCCAGACTTGGCTTCTCGAACGTTAAGCTGGATCTGAAAGTGTAACACTTTCTTTTGTCGCTCAAATGATTCTCCCCAGTAGTGCTTGACACGCTTGTTTTTAACCTTGAAAGTTTTGTTAGCGTCAGGATCATGTATCTCAACGGCTCTATTTGGTAAAACTTTGGTGATCACAAATGGACCTGACCACCGTGATTTTGGCTTCCATGGGAAGAATTTCACCCTTGATTTGTTTAACAGTACCTTCTGCCCTGGTTCCAGTTGTATGCGCACTAACTTCTCATCATGTCTCTTCTTGCCCTTTTCTTTGTACAATTTGGCATCCTCAAAGGCTGATTGTGAAATTCCTCCAATTCGTTGAGCTGGGAAACTTTTTCTCTTCTGTTGCTTGTAGTGCAAGAATTGGCTCTTTCAGTACGAAAAGTGCGCTTTATCTTTAGGCTCCACAGGCAATTGACATGTTTTAAGTTTGTCAGTAGAACTTTGTTTTTCATCAGAGTTCTGAATGGTACTGTGTATCACATCAAGTCTGAAACATTCCTCCTTTTTCATCATCTGGGAAATTCATGGCCTTGAAAACATTGAATGTTACTTCTTGGTCTGTACCCTCATGGTTAATTCTCCTTTTTGTACATCAATAATGGTTCGACCTGTAGCCAAGAATGGTCTCCCAAGGATGATTGGCACGTCTGCGTCTTCCTCCATATCAAGGACAATAAAATCTGCTGGGAAAATGAATTTGTCAACCTTGACCAGCACATCCTCAACTACGCCTCTCGGAAATACGAGCGTTCTATCAGCAAGTTGTAGTGAGACTGAAGTTGGCATTGTTTCTCCAATCTGTAATTTCCTGAAAATAGAGAAAGGCATCAAGTTAACACTCGCACCTAAATCACACAAAGCCTTACCAAAGTTATGTTCTCCTATGACGCAAGGAACAGTGATGAAACTGCCAGGATCTTTCAACTTCGGGGGAAGTTTCCTCTGAATGATGGCACTGCATTCTTCTGTTAATGCTACTGTCTCGTAATCTCCCAATCTCCGTTTTCGTGAAAGAATATCTTTCATGAATTTGGCATAGGTGGGCATTTGTTCCAACGCTTCTGCAAATGGAATGTTGATATGCAGCTTTTTGAAGATCTCCAGGAACCGAGAAAAATTGCTTGTCCAATTTGTCTTCTGAAGACGTTGAGGAAAAGGTGGAGGTGGAGTGATCTGTTCTTTTTCCTTTGCTTCTTTTTCCTCCATCTGTTGCTTTGTTTCTTTTGGAACTTCCTCAGCAGTTGTTTTGGCTCCAACATCTTTGTTGATTTCAGTACCGCTTTTTAACATGATGGCATGACATTGCTCCTTCCCCATGTTCCTTGGATTTGGCTCTGTGTTGCTAGGAAGGGTACCTGGCGGTCTGTAACTCTGAGCATTGGCTAGTTGTCCGATTTGATTCTCTAGTGCTTTGATAGAGGCTGAATGGCTTTGAAATATAGGTCATATCTTGCTGCTTGAGAGTCGTGTTTTGCTTCCATCTTTTTCAAGTAGGTCAACACTCTGTTATTGATTCATTTGCCTGCTCCTAGCCTTTGTTCTGTTGCTGGAATTCAGGTGGATAGTTCTGCTGTGGCCTGAATTGTTGCTCCATGATAAATTAGGATGATTCCTCCACCCTGGGTTGTAGGTGTTGGAATATGAATTGTTCCATTGTCTGTTGAAATTGCTGACATAATTCACCGTTTCTTCAAGTTGGTTGACTCTGGTGCTCCTCCATATGGTGAACTTGTGGATCCAGTGTTGTTCACAACTTGCGTGCTAAGTGTTTCTAGACATTTGCATATCTGATCCAGCCTTGTTATTCACTGCTGTGTTTGCTCCAACTTCATAAATTCCTGCAATCTTTGGATCATGCTCCTTTTGTTGGCCACAAGGAATTATTGTTGGCCATTTCTTCGATTAGGTCCCAGGCTTGATCTTTTCTTTTTTGCCATCAAGGCTCCTCCAGCAGCAGCATCGATTGTGGTTCTCATTATTCCAGAAAGTCCATTGTAGAAGGTCTGAACTTGTAGCCACTTTGGAATCTCATGGTGAGGACATTTCCGGAGTAAATCTTTGTACCTTTCCCAAGCTTCGCAGAGGGATTCTGAATCTTGTTTACAAAGGATGTGATGTCATTCCTCAATTTTCCGGTTCTGGCTGGTGGAAAGTACTTTGCAAGAAATTTGGTGGCTAAAGTGTTCCAAGTTGTGAAGAACCTGCTGGTAGTGAATGTAGCCAAGCTTTAGCTCTGTCTTTGAGGGAATATGGAAAAACTCGCAGTCTCATTGCTTCTTCTGATGCTCTGTTGTAGTTAAAAGTGCCGCAAACTTCCAGGAAGTTACTGATGTGGGATTAGGATCTTCAGTTGCATTCCCCCCGAACTGAACTGACTGCTGAATCATTTGAATGCATGTTTTGATGTCACACGCATTTGCTGGTAAGGGAGGAAGTACAATACAGTAAATGAGTCTGTCAACCACCGGAATGGTTCTGTCTCGAACGGGAATTGGTGGTGCAACGTTCAAAGGTTCAGGTTCCATGTTGACTAAAGCTTCTTGGCCTTCTCGCCTTTCCCTTCTCAACTGTCTGATGGTTCTTTCAATTTCTGGGTCAAGCGGTCGGATTTCAAAGCTTCTGGCTCGTCTCATTAAATGTCTGAGAACCTGACCTGAAACACAAGAAAACAAAAACAATAAGTAAAAAGAAAAATAAGATACAAGTAACAAATCTAACCCCTAAACTAATAGTAAAAGATAAATAAGTCCCCGGCAACGGCGCCAAAAACTTGACCGGCGTAAACACACACGTATAACGCAAGCGCACGTATCGTTCAAGTAGTATAAAAATATCGATCCCACGATGACTTAATATCTAAACTATTAATTTTATGAGGTCAAATGATTACTAATATCTAACAAGTTGATTGATTGATTTGAAATGGTGACGATTCTAAATTTAAAAGCAAGTAAATAAAATTGTCGAAAATAGGTTTTAAGAAAATTCAATATTAAAAACTATCTAGGGTTGTGATTTCTTCCAATATCATTTTAAAGATGAAGTGGTTATCTTAAAGTTGGGTAATATATTGATTTATTAACCTGGAACACTAAATTATGTGTAAGCCTCTGTCGATGGTCAGACACAAATATCCAGTTTAACCCAATTGAACCATATGTCTATGTCAACCAAATTATCTGGATTCATTAAGTTTAAGTTCCAATTATGGCTACCCCCGCCCGACAGGTATATTCCTATCCTGTAAGGAAATCTATTAAAGGGTTATCTATCCTCAAGGAAGATCGTGGGCTATTAAGTCTAAGGTCTTAAACCTAAAATCCCTATGTCTAGTTCATTTTAGATTTACCAGTTCAATTTTATTAATGGCCAGTTAATAAAAATCATTAGGTTTAAGACTCAATAAATAAACCTTTATATTACCCAAACTATAATTTAACCCCTTATAAACCGGTGATATTGGATATCATCACAACCCCAGATAACTGGCTTAGTTACGACACATATTTACAGGTAGTAAAAACTTAAATAAAATAAAAGACATAAAGTAAAATACTAAAAATTAAATACTGAAAAGTAAATTGCTGAAAAGTAAAATGCTGAAAGTAAATGCTGAAATGTAAATAAAGTAAAAGTACAATAAAAGAAAATGCTGAGGTAAAAAGATCCGCTTTTATTACTTCTATTTTAGATATCTCCCTTAATATAATATATTAACTTTGCATGATAATTACCAACC
This sequence comes from Zanthoxylum bungeanum, assembly GCA_019454045.1. NCBI lineage: Eukaryota > Viridiplantae > Streptophyta > Magnoliopsida > Sapindales > Rutaceae > Zanthoxylum > Zanthoxylum bungeanum. The sequence goes on along the minus strand of SKCR01007420.1, from coordinate 2,580 downwards.
AGCCATATAGGCGGTATCCAGATTAAGTCAAATTAATAATTAATTACCAACCGACCAATCAGGCGGTATCCAGTTTAGTCAGGTTAAAACCAATTTAAATAATTACCAATCGACCAATATGGCGGTATCCTCATTAAGTCAGGTTTTAACTAGTTTATATATTATAATTAAGGGAGATTAATCTAAATATTAGTCATAAAAGTTTTACCTTTTACCCCAGCAAAGGGGAGTTACCTCCTCATTACTGAAAAGTAAAAATTGAAAATTAAAGAAAGAAAGTAGTATTGTGCGTAAAAGTAAATTGCGGAAAGTAAAAACTGAAAAGTAAAGAAAAGAAAATGCGAAAGCGGAAATTAATTACTGAAAGCTATAAATAAACAAACAAGATACAATCTTCTTAGTATTCTTAAGGATTCCTTAGAAGAAAGTATGAATTTTACAAATGAAATGGCTTGGTATTCTAGACAAAATTTTGCCTCCATCAAATCATCCACCAAATCAATTATTAATTGCTCCACTAATTGCTCCACTAATTGCTCCACCAAATCCATTATAATTGCTCCACTAATCTCTTATCATGTTTGGTGATGATTTGATAATTTTATTATTTATTTATAATTTATTTTTTGCTTTGAAAATGATTGAAAGTGACTTTAATAATTACACACTACACACTTCTGGATGGTTCATCAATTTCGGGCATGAAATCTTCAGAATTCGAAATTATTTTGTCTTTAAAAGTTGTAGATCTTTGCGTCTTCTTTAATCTGGAACTTGAATCAGCTCAATCCGATATCTGAGTAAAACGTTATGCCCAAAATACGACAGATGCGCAAAACTGGAATTTCCAAAACTGCACTTCGTCAAAACGCCCTTTCAAGTTTCCAATCTCCAAAATTAAAATATCAAGTCCAATAATTGCCCTTATTTGACCCATATTTCGTCCTAAATGATTTCATTAAGTCCCAATATTATTTTATCTGCAAAATAAACTAAAAACATCAAAACATTCATCAAACCCGAGAAACTAAACAAAATATTAAGTAAAAGGGGCGGTAAATATTGATATATTTTCCGCTCATCAGTATGCCGACTATGTCAACTACATTGTGTCAGGAAAATGGCCGTTGGAATGGACAACTCAGCAACGGAAGAAATTCTTCAAAGAAGTCAAGCACTATGTCTGGGATGAGCCGTACCTGTTCAAACGGTGTGCTGATCAATTATTGAGATGGTGTGTTCCACAAGAGGAGGTCAACAGTGTTTTACAGCACTGTCATTCATCACCATATGGCAGACACTTCAGCGGACAAAACTGCAGCCAAAGTCCTACAATCAGGTTTGTTCTGGCCCACTCTTTTTAAGATGCTTAGCTTTTTGCTTTTCAATGTGACAGATGCCAGAGAATGGGGAATATTTCGAAGAGAAATGAAGGACCGTTGCAAAACATTCTGGAAGTGGAGATATTCGATGTGTGGGGTATAGATTTCATGGGACCATTTTTTCCATCATTCGGAAACATGTACATCTTGATTGTTGTAGACTACGTCTCCAAATGGGTCAAAGCAATTACACTGCCATCCAATGATTCAAAAGTGGTGATCAAATTCCTGAAAAATAACATTTTCACTCGGTTCGGAACATTTCGTGCAATCATCAGCGATGGTGGCACACATTTCTGCAACAGATACTTCAATGCACTCCTGTCCAAATACGGAGTTACTCACAAGGTTGCCACTGCTTACCATCCACAATCAAATGGACAAGTTGAGGTTTCAAATAGAGAGATCAAAAGAATCTTAGATAGAACTGTTGGATCAACAAGGAAAGATTGGTCTACAAAACTAGATGATGCATTATGGGCCTACCGAACAGCTTACAAGACACCCATTGGTATGTCTCCATATCATTGGTGTTTGGAAAAACGTGCCATCTACCAGTTGAGCTTGAACACAAGACGTACTGGGCACTGAAGAAGTTGAATATTGATTCACAAGCTGCATGAGAGAAACGACTTCACAACTCAACGAATTAGAGGAATTTCATTTACAGGCTTATGAGAATGCCAGATTGTACAAAGAAAATACCAAGAAATGGCATGATCGAAAAATAGTGCACAGACAGTTGGAACCAAGGCAGCAAGTGTGTTGTACAATTCACGGTTGAAACTTTTCCCTGGAAAGTTGAAATCAAGTGGTCAGGTCCATTGTGATCACTCAGTTTTTACCATATGGAGCTGTTGAGTTACTGGATCCCAACACCAACGAAACATTCAAGGTTAACAGTCAGCGTGTGAAGCACTACTGGGGAGAATCATTTGAGCGACAAAAAGAAAGTGTCACACTTTCTGATCCAGCCTAATGATCGAGAAGTCACGTCTAGCTGACGACTTTAAACTTAGCGCTCGCAGGGAGGCAACCCATGCAATTTGTGTATATATTGTGATCTGGTGTGTTTTATTTTTGTGTGTTTAATTTTTACAGGTAAAGTCATTTCACGATGGAAGAAGCTCTCGTAAATCTTCGCAAGCAATTTCCTTCTCTCCCTCAAAAATCTCTGATGAAAGTCTAACAAGCTCGC
>SKCR01007419.1:0-45117 GCA_019454045.1 Zanthoxylum bungeanum | reverse complement strand
ACTCCGGGTATGGAGACACAACCGCGACGCCTCGGGAATGGGGGTTTTTAGCACGCCAGGGTATGGCACTCCGGGTATGGAGACACAACCGCGACGCCTCGGGTACGGGGTTTTTAGCACGCTGGAGTATGACACTACGGGTATGGAGGACACAACCGCGACGCCTCGTGTATGGGGTTTAGCACGCCGGTTATGGCACTCCGGGTATGGAGACACAACTACAACGCCTCAGGTATGGGGTTTAGCACGCCCGGGTATGGCACTCCGGGTATGGAGACACCAACCGCGAACACTCGGGTATGGGGCTTAGACGCCTCGGGTGGGTATGGCACTCCGGGTATGAAGACACAACCGCGACCACCTTGGGTAATGGGTTTAGCATGCCGGGTATGGCACAACAATATCAACTCAGTTCGAAGCAACAAGGCAAGTCAAGTGGCAGCTGGCGAGCTAGGTAAGTAAAAATGCATTGCATAATTTGATAGGATTGTCATTGTCACACACTGCACAAGTCCCATCAAAGTGGGGGGACGACTGTAGGCACTGCATTTTTGACATATAAGTCCCGATGATGAGTCTCACATGGAGACACTACCTCTTTAAAGTTGTGGAAGTCCGGGGGAAACGGACGTCGGAAGGGAAAAGTCAGAAATTGATATCTTGTTGGACTACATTTGTTTGCTTAGCTGTGGGTTCGCTCGTTCGACCTCTGTTTTAAAATTCATCCTCAGCCCAAACCCCCGCAAGCTCCAAACCAAGCCCACCTACCACCCAAACCACAACCAAGAAGCCCACCAAAAAGACCAAAAAACCCACGCCCAAATCCCCTTAGCTCACGCCCACCTCATTCCAAAATAACAAAATCACACATTAAACACATGCTAAAATCAAACCAAATCACCTTCACAAATTAAAAGATTCAAATAAATCTCATAAATCACATTCCTAATTAAATTAAATCACATGCCTAAAACTAAAGAATCAAATCAAATCTCATAAATCACATTCCTAATCAATTAAATCACATTCCTAAACTAATAAAATAAAATCAAATCAAATCAATTCACTTCCTAAATGAAGAGATCATTTCCTTATGATACACAAATTAAAAGATATCCCATAATGCGTAATATTCTTTCCCTATTCACATAAGGTAAACCCCAACCCTTGCCTATAAAAAGAAGCCTAAATCAACACATTCAAGCCGGGGCTCATTCTCACATCCACTCACAAAGGAGAAAAAACCCTAGAGCAAAAATTCGGCAACCACACATAACAAATAAAACCTTAAAACAAATCCCAACAGCCCTGCACTACCCTTCACGCAACAGCCCATGCACTACCCTTCACGCATCAGCCCCCCCTCAACACAGCTCCTAAATTCACGCATCAGCCCTTACAACTGCCCCTGACCTTCAACACAAAACCCCTTAATTCAGCCCTCAAACTCACGCCTAACAAATCAACCCTCAACTTCTCACCCAGTAGGCCCTCTTCACCGACACAAACAGCAACCAATATGTCCTCACAACAGCCCCTACTTCACGCAAACAAATTAACCCTCGCACCTGCCCCATAAACCACGACACACCTCACAGCAAGCCCTCAAATTCCCACTCAAAACAACCCACACACAGCTCTTAAATCACCATAAAAAAAGCCTCTCTGAAAACTCTTAATACCGTGAAAAACACCTAAAACAGCCCTGAACTGCACTTAAAAACACCAAAAACTGCACTGTCCATCACCGAAACTGCATTGTCCAGAAACTGTCCGACAAAAACTGCCTAAAACCGCAAGTAATCACCTAAAAATCGGCCATAACCGTCGCAAAAAACCGAGTAAAACAGCAGCCCAAACAGCGAACCAGTGAAGGAAAATGTTGACCAGTGAATCGGAGGAGTTGCGGAGTATCAACCTCTTCCGACAACCGGTGTAGCGCTCACTTCCGAGAGACGCCTTAAGAGGTTATACCTGAGGGCACCCTTTTTATTTATTCTCTTTTATTTTTATTTATTTTCTTACTTTATTCGCATTAGTATTGTGGATTGGTGTATGATATTGAATTTATGATGAATGGAATATGTATGTTGTTTATTTTTTAAGCATGATTTAGTCGTTAGTATGTTATTTATTCTTAAGCATGATTTAGTCGTTAGTATGTTATTTATTTTTAAGAATGATTTAGTCATTAGTATGTATTTCTTTATGCATGATTTAGTTATTTGCTTTCGCATTAGGAATTAATTTACGTTTATGTTTAGGTCGTTATTTATTTTTTTCGTTGTTTGATAATTCAATATGCTCATGAGATTATTGTGTGTTTATCGTGTGTTTGCCGTTATGATGACTTATTTTTAAAGCATGCAAACTTAGATATAGGTTTTACTTTTTAGATATAGGCCTTATGCAAACTTAGATGTAGGTTGCGTAGACTTGGTTGAATTATTGCACAAATCTTTTCATTACAAGTGGCATAAGTAAGCGGACCATTCTGAACCAACGGTTTTGAGGCCTTCCCTTGCGAGGGGTGAGTGCGACCTTAAATCTTTGTCCCAGTTCACACCGGGTGGCGACTCCATTTATTCTCCGGTTTTAGTTCCTCCGTGGGCTATTCCGTACTCTCGACTAAGCCGCGAGCCTGGAACAGTGTCACTGATTTCTGTGTCCTATAATATCTTTGAACCGGTCAAAATATTCTTTATGTGTTTCATCATAAACATGTAACTAAGTCACGACTAGTCATTGACTAAGTTACTAAGTAAAGAAAACTACCTGAAGCAATTTACAACTCATTAAAGTACATACATCAAATGTATCAGTTTATAAATTTCTGGTCAAATGACAATCATTGGTTAAATGAGATTTAATCACCTTCCCGAATACAATATTCATTAATGGATAAGGATATGTGGTGTGATCTAATATCATATCATCCTTTACTATATGAAATAAGCATCTAATACTTAGTGATAAAATCTCATAAAACAATGTTCTAAGTTATTTTACTTAACAAATATTTTTCTTAATATTTATCTGTTTGTTAATGACACTACTAGTCATTTTAAAATATGTAACAATTGTTTACAGATAACAGTAACTATCCAATAGCCACAAGTTTCTAATATCAAATATCGGAACAATCATTCAACAATATTTTAATAACTAGACAGGAGATCTGATATCCAATATCTACAGTTGTCTTATTGTGAAAATCGATATTTTCTATACCAACTATACGCATCTTCTTTTTTAGCTTTATTATTTCCTTCAACTATTTAAAACTTTTACAAATAATTGAAAAGCAAATAGTGTATGACACATGACCTCTGAATGTCACTAAAGCCAAGAAACGTCATTATCAGATAAACAAATACCTAATAGGGTTTTTATTTAATGCCAATGAAGAATCTCAAGACATGAATAAATTCATGTCAATCTTTAATGCATAAGAAACTATTCTGCCTAAAATGATTATATCATATTCTATTCTAATCTAGACCCTATTCTAGAAATCTGCACCCATAATTGAAGTAAAAAAACATATAAATATGCATGCAGTGGATAAAAGTTTAATTCTATCTAAATAATAGAATAAGGAAAATACATAAGCGACAATTTTCATAATATTACACACTACATAAGTTATGGATTTTTAACCTAGCAGTGCCTCCCACTACTTTACGTAATATCGTAATCCCCAACAAAAATATGAGATAAATAATTAAATTGAATTCCATAATGGGAAGTGGGACCCATAAATATACTTCGACTCACAGCTTTTGGCACGTTCTCGCCTACGTATATTAACGGGGTAGAAAACTCATTGTCAATCCACACTCGTTGTGACTCCTGATTTTGTCCTGACTGTTTCTCGTTGTGACAGCTTTAGCACGTTCACATTAGGTGTATCAAGGCTTTACCTGTCAATGACAAACTCAAGCTACCGATGTAGTCCTGACAGCTTTGGTCACATTCAGGATTTCACTTTCACTTGAATTTGTCTCTTATCATATAAGTTCTACCTGGCGTAAATGAACTACCTTCAATCATAACTGCACAGCTTTGACACGTTACAGCTATAGCATCATGAAAACATTTACATCCGTATGACAAGGACGGACGAGAGAAACCAGAAAGAAACAAGTATTCCTAATACTAGTCACTTTATAAAACCTTATTAACATGTATTTTCCTAAAAGATGTATTTCACTTTATTTAATCAAATTAAATAAATAAAATGCATGTAAAAAGTAAAGATTAGATTAAATATCAAATTTAAAGGGCTAATCATAACAGGGGTACAAAATCAAAACTCGCTCTAATACCATTTTGTTGGGGTTTATCATGGGCGTAGCGGCGGAGAGAAGCGCGGTTCGGGGGAAATCGTAGTTTAAAATTTTAAACTTACGAATGAATTATTTAATATCTAATATTTAATAATTCATTCATATTTCACCAAAATATTTTTATTCGATATCAAATAATGACATAAATAATTAGAAACTCCGCGAAACTTTTATGAAAATATTTTCCGCAAAATAGCATAAAATGAATTTCCGACCGAGTGGACGACCAATGCACATGGGAACTGTCCAGGTCAGCCCCAAAAATATTTGGCAGTTCGTGGACAGCCCGAACAGTTACCAGTTCACTGTTTGGGCAGGCGTTACCCGGTAACGCCGTTTTTCGCGGGTTTTCGCGTAATTTCACCTGAAATAATTTCCGGTAATTATTTTCTTAGACAATTAAAATAAAATTATTTATTTTAATTACTCAATACTTAAAAACTGAAATTTCCCAAGAAATCACATTTCTTGAAAATTACCATTTGACCCTAAACTTTATATTTTATTCATGTTAGTCCTCAAATTGTCAAATACAATTTTGGATGATTCCAAATCAATTTTAAAATGATTTTCAAACTGTCCAACACATCAAAATACAAATTGCAAATAAAATCCCCACTAAATTCCAAAGTTGCCGAGAAGAAGCCCCAAAGGTTTCCAAATTTTGCAATTTAGTCAAATCTGGTTCAAAACAAGTCAAGATCAAATTCAATCAATTCAAAATTTAATATGCATCATACACACACTATAATATATCACATATATTAAAAGCCCAAAAAAATTGAAGTAAGTTAAGAACCCTAATTTCATAAATTACTTCAATTGATCAATTTACACTAAATTGAATAAATTCAATACTTTAATCAATTCTTTAACACACCAAACAAGTATCACCACTTGAAATCACTCAAGAAAAAATTAGAGGTCAAACAATGAGTGGCCTAAAACTCTAGAATGTCCACGGGATTACTAATTAATCAAAAAAAAATGCTAATAACCAATTATAAGCAGACTTTGTTAATGAACATGCAAATATCTTTCCAACAAGTCTCAAACCAATCTAATTACATACTAAAGATGTAGAGAAAATTCTAAGCAACACATGGTGAAGTTTAGAAAACATGGAAACATTTTTCTAGTTGAAGAAGTTTGGAAAATACTTACAAAATTAAAATTTTCCTTAAGCTTTTCCATTATTCTTCAACTTTTCTCTCACACTTTACTTGTAATTTATTTGGTAACGTGGGGTTTGAAACAAACAAAAGAAAAAAAACCCTTATATATTTTTCCTTCAAATTGCCGAAAATAGGAAAGGAAAAAAAATAAACAATTTTTTTTAATTTCATTTGAATTTCATTTACAAGTTAGTGTTCTATTTGGTAGGTAACTATTACCAAAAAGTAAATCTACAAGTGTATCCAACCAAAACATGCAATTCCTAACCTAATCATGGTAAAATATATTTATTAAATAATTAATTTAATCATTTAATATTTAAATAATTAAATATAAATATCTAAATATATGTATTATATTTACATTAAAAACTCATCTTCCATATATTAATGATAGATGTCAAATATCATAATTTGACAATTATTTAATGTGTATTTAATAATATCAAATATTAAATACAAATACACATTAATTATGAAATGAACATTAGGTCTCTTTGCATGTATTTTTTGTTTAACAGTTAATCGATTTATAAATAATCTCAATTATTCATAAAAGTTGTCATAGTGCTCTACGAGTATATTTCATTAGTGAGACTCTCTAGATTCAGGCATATCTGTCACGAAATCCAATTTCATGTCTATAATTTACCCACCCATAAATTATGATGACCACCGATAAACTCGCTGAATCATACAGGTCGATGTCATTGCATACGTATAATCCTTCCGTCACAGTATCAATATCCGAATATCCCAGAGATATAGATATAAATGTCAAATCTCTATAGGTGTAATCTTGTCGATGTATCTATTAGCAATCTTCTAAATAACACTCGGAACTTACTTCCGAAGTATACCACGACCATGGATTTAACTAATTGCTAATCATATAATGAATACCTATGCCCTGATTGTTATGGATATGCCATATACCCAACTTAAGGATGGGCTATATCTACATGTACTTGTAGTATTTTCATTAATAAATAAAATGGCATGTACATGCATTTGTAATATTTTCATTAATTTAAAATGGCAATCTTTATTATACGTGTCTTACATAAATTATATGAATCATCAAACACTGTAATAAAGTCATTGGGGTAAGGTAATAATAAGATGGCTTCCCACGCCTTTGAGAATCATTACTCTCAAACGTTCCTAGTCATAGTTTTGTGAATAATCTGGACGTTCACAAAGCGGAGAGACTAGCATGATGATACGATCCGCCCTTAAGTGGGGTAGCCAATCTCATAGGCTACTAGCGGAGATCCATCCGCTTGGTGTATCACATGGATGCATGAGTTGCTCGTGTCGTCGAACTGACCTTCGAAAGTTTTCACATGGAGTGTTTATCCCATGTGTCTGTGAGAACTTTCATGTATCGATTGTATGACTAGTCCTTAGACTTGAGGTCTTTACAATCTTAGGTGTGGATCAAATAACTTTGACATTATCCTTCCCCGGTTCAAAAGATCTGGTCATAAGGGTATGATTGGGTCATTTGTTGAAACACATGAAGTTTGTAAAGATACAACAGAGAATCGCCACTCTCTCGAATAATATTTTCTAATAAGAGTAGTATTCCAGTTCGCGGGTTGATATGTGTGATCAGTGCTTGAGACTGTGGCCGCAGCAGCACGAAGAATCATGTGAGATTCTGGGTTATCACGATTAATGACACTATCAACATCATACCTTTGACTATATGGGTAGACATTTTCCATACCCTAGGTCAAACTATGGGGATACAGTGAGGCGATTGACCGTATCATATGTAAATCGCATACAGAATGGGTATATATCTTTCCTTCTCATTAAGGGGCATTGGCATGTTGCTAGATGTCAACCTTGGTCATTGAAATCGAACGACCATCTGATCGGAGGATAATTTATGTTCGATTAAATTATCACTATTCATTTCATGTCCAACTTGAGGGGAACCCAAAAGGTTACACACAACAAAGTCGAAATCAATGGTTAACAGTGCACAGTACAAATTTAACAGCATATATGATTGCTGTAGAATTGTTCATAAAATTGTTCAATGTATATTTAATTATTGAACATATCATTTTTGAGGTTCCAAAATGGCTTAGGGATTGGTGAATGACGATAGAGGCACTTTGGGAATTGGAAAATTGAATAAAAAATAAATAAATAAATAAAATTTGCGTTTTTTTAATCTCTTTAAACCACTATATTAAGATCCAATGCTAAGAATTAATTAGCATTTATGCCACATCGGATTCTTAATTAATTTTGTTGTCTTTGGAGCACCTATATAAACCCAAAGAATTCTTTACAAATTTTTACACCAAAATCTTTCATATCTTAGGTTTATATAAGTGAGCAACTCTAAAGTTTAAGAGTAAGCCACTGATTTTGAGGATCCTTAAATCTAATTGACTAGAGGAATCTCAGGTTAAAAGTTTTGAGGTATTTTCCTAGGCTAGCACCAAGGGCAAAATACATGTGCACTCAAGGCATAGTCTTGCCGTTGAGTTTTGGCTTTGGTGTGTGCACCTTTGGAGGCCACACACTTGAGTGGATCCTTGGAACGTGGAAGAGCTTGCTGAGTTCGAGAAAAGCTTGTAGATTGGTGGGAGGACTGGAGAAGTCTTCGGTTCAAGTAAGTCTTTTTCTTTCTTTATTTTTAATTAGAGTTATTATGATAGTTAGCATGTTTAAGTTTATGTTCTTTGCATGTTTTATGAGTTTTTATGGTTAGAATATATAGTAACATGCCTAGGCTTGTAGAATTATAAAAACAAATGGGTCTTGGGCAAATGGATAGCAGTATCAAATTTTTAATTTTCCGATGCGCACTCGCGGCCGCTTCCCAACAGTGGTATCAGCGCGCCGTTTCTATTTTGATTAGTTCTCTCTCATTCGAAATGGGGTGTGTAAAAGCTCGTTGGAAAGCTAACACCTGAACTTACTTTTAGGCACAAGTTTTGCATGATTTGGTTAAGATTTGAATTGTGAAATTACATTTAAAGTTCACGCATCTGTAAAAAATGTGAATAGTAAATTTATTTGAATAAAATAAATACAATATCATAATTAAATATTAATCAAAGTTATTTAATGCCTAAAATAATTCCAACACATTAAAACTCATATGCCTGATGATTATATGTATGATTAGAATTGGCATGATTATTTTAGGGTGCAAGCATCTAGAGACTTTATAAGGAAATAGAGAGTGTATTGCTTATCCCTTAGCTAAGTAATTATTCCATGATGAACTTTGAGATTTATTACCTTTAAGGCTAATAAATATAAATCACTTGTTTATAATAAAAGACATTATAAAAGATACAAGTGAGGTGGGACCAAGGCGTTAATAAAACTTTCCAAACTAAATTTAAATTTAACCAAAGGTATTACTAGAGTTAGATAATTATTTGGTGTCTTCTTCACTCACTGCCTTTTTATAGCAAAAGGAAAAGCTGTGAAGACATCTAGATAATATTTACTCAAATCTTACCTTAAAGCATATTTAAAGTGTTGGACTAATTTGGAGGATCTATTGTTTATTCTTGGTTGTCACCAAGGCACATAAAGCTAAGCCATTCAATAGCAGGCTATGCCGTATGTGGAGCAATATGGTAATTTCGTCACAAACGCTCTTAAGACAGTAGTTCGCGCTACAACCTCCTTTGGGGAATGTTCAATGGAGGAATCCATTTGAAAGCTATTCACTGAATAAACCTTGCTAAAATCCTATAAATAATAATTTAAGTTTACAATTTTCCTCCCATGTACTAAAGTATAGACCCAAATGGCTAAACCGAATTGGCAAGGGACTAGGCTTTACTCAGATTTGGGACCAATACCAATTTGTACTTAAATCTCTATTGACAATGGTTTGACTTTTCTGATGTCATAATGTTAGACATTATGACCCATAGCGTCACTGTTTTGTAAATGATATTGTATTATTGTACAAAATTAACTATGTGATAATGAAATTGCCCTTTTGCCGTTTTGTAAAATTATTTACTTTATATATTAATGGCAAAAGTCCATATGATTAGTTCCGTATTGAGATGATGATGAGACAGTATCAATATAAAAGGTTTAATCATTAAATATCCCTAGTCGGAGTATTATCGAGATCGGACATCGATAATGCGGAATAGACTAGTATTGCACTTGTGCGAGTTGTGATGGCACAACGGCATAGTTCTCATATATTTAAGTATTGGATACTTATGCAAGTGCGATAGGAGGTTGTGTTTTACCGATGGTACGGAAAACAGCTTCGCTCTGGACAGACCCCGCGGAAATCCCATTGGTAGTATGTCTGCGTGTCTATGGGAGGCCGCATCAGGGTAGGGTGTATATGGTCTTAACCTGAGACTTGCATCGCTAGTACTTGCGACAATCGGTAAACTTTGGTTGTGGTGGTTCGGGGCTTTAACCGGTTCTGTGTACGCCTCTTCTGGGTTTATCGAGAATCGTAGTGTACTGGATGTGATGTCAAGATGGAAGTATCACTTCAGACATATGGAGATGATGATCACGCAGGATACAGAACTAGTACTCTATAAAAGGTTGCAACCGTCGGGACAATATGACCAGGTCAGGATTGTCCGATTTAAAGAGACTAGTTGTTTGATATCCGATATATGTTTCGTACGGGGCAGACACATTTCCAGCCCCAGGCCTACAACATGCGATCACTGATCGTACTGGATCGATATACGCGATACTGCGGTATACTACGCTTGATAAAGATCTAATATTCCAGTAAGAATATTTCTGGAGAATTGGGTAGGCATGGCGCTTTGCTAGAAGCCAACCTTGTCTTGTAAATCGGTAAAAACGTAGTACGAGGTACGTACGTGTTTGGATTATCCAACGACCGTATTTACTGCCAACATATCCGGAGATCTCTTGGGTCGCTTCCTGAAGATTCACCTATGATGTTTGATTCGAACTTTATTAATCTTGGATTAATTACGGAGAAACTTTATCTTGGATAAAATGCCTTATTAGGAGAGAGAGAGAGATCGATTAATTTGGAATTAATCGATAAAAAAATATATTCGATATATTATTAAACGAAATTAGATTTCGACGCGGAATTAAAATCGGATTTTAATTCGGGCAAACGAATTAATTTAGAATTAATTCATTAGCGAACTGAATAGTAATTCCGCAAGGCGTAATTATTTAATTCACGTCGCGACGGAAATTCGTTAATTCGGAATTAGCGAAACCGAGCCCGAAAGTGTTTGCGGACACATTCGTATTTGAATCGAGTGAGTGGTATCCGCAAATCACATCGCGATATCTCATTACTTGATACGAATAGATGATGGATGTATCTAGTCACCTTTAAGGGATGATACATTGTCTCTATCTCAAAGTAAGGTAATGATGGCAAATGATGAATTTTATTTTGGAGGGAAAACCTTTCACGGTTTTTGATTAAAAAATTCATTTTGGTATTTGATATCATATTCTTTATTTTTCATTTGGTCTCACACGGTTTTTGAAAAAAAAATTGAGAACAAAAAAAAATAAAAGACATAACACTCTCTCCTCTCCTTCTTCTTCACGCAAGCCGTGAGCTTCATCCATGGCAGAAAATTGTTTTCTCCATTTTTGCTAGCACAACAAGGATCAAAGGAGGTGATAGGGAAACGCATTTGGAGCTTGGAGTACTAGAAGATTTGAGGCTTCTCACACTGTTGTTCTTGGCCGAAAACAGCCCAAGATTTCAACTTCTATCATTCTTGTTCTTGGCCGCATATCACCACCTTGGAGGCTCAAGGATCCTCTTCACCATTTTCGTCACAAAGCTTTGTAAGTATGTTTCCGCCATCCTTCAAGCTTTGCATGTATGTTATTTGTATTTCTATGGCTTAATCTTTCTTTGGGACTAATTATAGAAACCAACAATGGTATCATTGAGCCATGTTTAAGCATGAAATACATTAGGGTTAATTTGGGGAAAATTGATTGAAGCATGTTCTTGTGAAATTGGATGCTAAAGTATGCTTATATGTATGTTATATGATATATTACATGATCAATTTTAAGAAAAATGCATTGGATGATTTTTCCCCAAAGTGGTTGTCTTGGCCGAATGTGGAGGTTCTTCCATTGGTTTGAAATTTTCATGCACAAGCTTATTTGATGACTTAAGCATGATTACATGTATGATATATGATATAATACATGATCAATTTTGAGAAAAATGCATTGGATGATTTTTCCCCAAAATGTTGCTTTGGCCGAATGTGAGGTACTTCCATTAAGTTGAATTTTTGCATGCACAAGTTCATTGGATGATTTGAGTATGCTTAAATGTTTGTTATATGATGTATTACATGATCAATTTTGAGAAAAATGTATTGGATATTTTTTCCCCAAAATTGATGCCTTGGCCGAATGTGTAGGTCATTTTTTGATTTGGAATTTTCATGCACAAGTTTATTAGATGACTTAAGCATGATTAAATGTATGATATTTGATGTAATACATGATCAATTTTGAGAAAAATGCATTGGATGATTTTTTTCCCTAAAATTGATGCTTGACCGAAAATGGAGGTCTTTTCACTTTATTGAATTTTTGCTTTCAAGTTCATTAGATGACTTAAAATCAATACGGATAATAGATTAGTGATTCAATTGGATTGAAAAACAAATCGAACCGCAAAAATCTCTCTTGGCCGAATACAACATGACATGTTAAAGGACTTGATTTTTTGTTCAAATAAATGTTAGACAAGTGTTTTGAACAATTGATGATTAATAAATTAAATTGGTGTTTTTTTGAAATATTTGGTTTAATGAATTAATCATGCAATTACACTTTAATCAATTGAATTTTAAAATTTGGAATATTAAAATTTAATTAATGGGCTTTTATGTTTAATTGGGCCTTATGGGCTTGAAATTGATTTTATGGCACTTAAGGGTGATTCCTTATTTGGGCTTGGTAATTGGGTTTGACCCACATTGACCAAAGCCCAAGCCTTTATAAATCAATTGAAAGCCCATCGGACTTTAATTAAACACACATTGGATGTTAGTTGGGCTTGGAGACCCAATTTGATAAGATTTAGAATCTAATCTTTAAAAGCACATTAAAAGTGTAAACATTTAATTTGGAATTAAATAAATTGAATTAATATTGAATGCGACTTAAATTGGATTTAACGGGTAGTTCGATATAATTCATGAATTCGTACCTTATGTACTTATTCTCAAACGAGTTGGACTCGCGCAAAATCAAACCGTTGATTGAACATTGGATGATCACTTAAACAAAGACTAATTAATTGGATTAGATTGGTTGTATAGCATGTCTTGAATGAATATACATGTATGTGATGAATGAATAGTGTATAGCGGATGGATATTAGAAGGGAAAGGGTAATTTAGAAATTATTGTAAATTTAGAATTTATAAATTGGACCTGCGTGTCCAGCCTTATCTCTTTTATCTCTTTGTATTCTCTTCTCACCTAATTCCCCTCAATGTAAATGAGGTTTCTCTTATTGTATTATGTAATTGGGTAGAAGTAGAATAGAATTGCTAGCGGGGGGGAGTGGAAAGGGAGTGATTTGTTCTAGGAACAATTGTTTTATATATCCATCCGTATATCACTATTAATTTACTTTATGCACTTTATGATGTTTTAGAAGCATGCTTAAGGGTGTATGATGATGAGACCTAACAAAGATAATAAATTGGTTGCCAATTACGCAAAAATCCCTCAATTTATATTAAGCAATTATCCTTCCATTGAATGATTCTTGTTCAAGATCCAAAATTGGCATTGGTTTGTTGGCCAAAGTCAAGACCTTTGTCAATTGAGGATGTACTTGAATCATGAGAGTTTTGTTCCACATCGGTGTCTTGTCCAAGTTGTGATTTGTTGGCCAAAGTCAAGATCACTTCTTGTCCAACGACATTGATTACGAAACTTTCCTTGTCAATGGGTCCCGCTTAACCGGAATCATTAGGTTTGTTGTGCCAAAGCCAAGGCCTAGATGGTTCGGAGGATATGGTTAGGAAAATGTATTAGATACATTGGCATAAGTATATATACATATGTTTTGGACTTGGATGTCCACCTAACCGGATCTAGGAATTGGATGGGATCCAATTGATCTTTGAGATCTACCTAGTTAAATAGCATACAGCTTGTTGGCCAAAGTCAAGGTTGTGTGTTATTTAACGGGATCCTAGCCCACTAGGAAATAGGATTTCCCGAGTTCTCAACAGAGGGTTAGAGACTTGATAAAAATAGTGGGAGGCTAGTATTGAATTTGCAATTTCATTCAGATACTTAGCCTTACGCGTCTTTCAAAATTATTTCGTTTAATTAATTAAAATTAGTTGGACTAATTCATTGTTATTTTTTCTTGTAACAGTTTGACTGTACCCATTTTATCGTTAACTAGATAGTTGGACTATCGTAGTTGAGATGGCAAGCAAGGTAAATGTCCGAGACATCATCATGGGTGACAATGTCTTTAAGGCACAAACTTCGCTGATTGGGAAATGAACCTGAGGATAGTCCTTGGGGCTGAGAGGATGCTGTACACTATACAAACACCTCTCCCGCCTAAGCCCACTGACCCACTTGAGCTGGAGTTATGGAAAACTCACAGCAATGATTGTGACACAGCTCAGGCTATTATGTTAGCTTCGATGACTCAGCACTTTCGTCGCCAGAATAGGGACTTGGATCCTTATAGTATGATGGCTAGACTTCGAGATCTCCACCGCTCCAACAAGCGGATGGAAAGGTACGAGTTGGTGAAGAAACTCTTCCGCGCCCGAATGACTGAAGGCGCATCAGTTGAGGCCCACGGGGCTCAAATGATCGCCGATATTGATGAGTTGGCCAATATGGGAATAGTCTTGGAGGCTGAGCTGACCATAGATTTGATCTTACAGTCACTTCCTGATACTTGGAGACAAATCATAATCAACTATAAGTTGATGGATACGGATGACACTCTTGGAGAGCTGTTATCCATCTTGAAGGAGTCTGAAAAAGAACTCCAAAAAGGGGGCAAGCGCGAGGCGCACTTTACATCGACCTCTCAGAGGCCAAAGGCTGGGCCCAAAGCTACTGGAGGGGTGAGGAAGAAGAAACATAAGAAAAAGGGTAAAGGCAAGTTGACAAAAGCTTCTGGGAAGCCAAGGGACAAATCTCAAGATGTCTGCCTCAACTGCGGCAAGAAGGGTCACTGGAAACGTGACTGCCGAATGGGCAAGGGACACAAGGAGGATATCAAGGCAGGCAAGGCACTAGCCTCTGGTATGTATGTTTGTTATTGAGATAAATATGACTACTTCTAGTTTTAAAAATTGGATTTTTGATTCTGGTTGTGCTGCTCATATTTGTACTGATTTGCAGGATCTGCAGGATAGCAGGATGCTGGCTTCAGGGGAGATTGATCTACGAGTCGGAAACGGAACTCCAGTTGCTGTTTTGGCTGTAGGGACTTTTGTTTTGGAATTGCCCTCGGGGCATATGCTTAAACTTTTGAACTGTTATTATATACCTAGTTTGACTAGGAATATCATCTGTATCTTTGTTAACCCAGCATGGGTACACTTTTGTATTTAGAAACACTGGGTGTTATTTATATAAAATGATGCAGAAATTTGCACTGCTGTAGCAAATAATGGCCTTTATATTTTGAATATAAATGAATCTCCTAAACATAAAATAACAAACAAAAGGCTCAAAAAGAGTAATCTAAAAGATGAAGCTTACATGTGGCATTGTCGTCTAGGACACATAAACAAGACTCGCATATCCACACTTTCGAAGAGTGGGTACTTGGACGGATTTGATCTTAATTCATATGATGTCTGCGAATCTTGTCTTTTAGGCAAAATGCCTAAATCACCTTTTAGTGGTAAAGGTGAACGTGCCACAGAACTGTTAGCCCTCGTTCATAGTGACGTATGTGGGCCCATGTCTAGCCAGGCTAGAGGTGGATATCATTACTTCGTAACCTTTACGGATGATGCATCTCGTTATGGTTATGTGTATCTAATGAGACACAAGTCGGAAACTTTTGAGAAATTCAAAGAGTTTCGACACGAAGTAGAAAAACAAACAGGCAAGAGTATTAAGACATTGCGGTCGGACCGTGGTGGCGAATACTTAAGTTATGAGTTTCAAGATTACTTGAAAGAAAATGGTATTCTTTCACAGTGGACTCCTCCTGGAACACCGCAATTAAACGGTGTGTCTGAACGGAGAAACCGTACCTTGTTAGACATGGTAAGGTCGATGATGAGTCGACTGAGCTACCAATATCCTTCTGGGGATACGCATTAACCAGTGCGGTACTTATTTTGAATAAGGTTCCGTCAAAGTCTGTTGAACAGACTCCATATGAGAAATGGACAGGAGGAAACCAGGTTTCTCTTTCCTGAAGATTTGGGGATGCTGGGCATATGTTAAACGTTTGGAAGGTACCAAACTAGAACCCAAATCAGATAAATGCCTTTTCGTGGGATATCCTAAGGAAACCAAAGGATATTACTTCTATCACCCACAAGAGAACAAAGTGTTTGTTGCTCTACATGCATTTTTCCTTGAGAAGGAATTCCTAGATGCAGTGGTAAGTGGGAGGAAAGTGGAGCTCGATGAAAATCGTAGTGATACTGTTCCTGGCAATGAATCAACGACGGAACATAAACAGACCATCCAGGATGAGTCTGTACCACAATCTTCAGATACACAAGGACCGCGTAGGTCGGAGAGAGTCAGGAAGGTACCTGAGAGGTATGGGTTCCTGATCTCGCCTCATGTAGATATTAATCTTATTGAGGATAATGAACCGACTACGTATGAGGAAGCAATACAGAATATTGATTCCGCTTTATGGCAAGATGCCATGAAGTCCGAGATGGATTCCATGTATGCCAACCAAGTTTGGACACTGGTTGATGCACCAGAAGGCGTAAAGCCTATTGGATGCAGATGGATCTTCAAGAAGAAGACCGACATGGATGGCAACGTACAAACGTACAAAGCTAGGCTTGTAGCAAAGGGGTATCGTCAACAATATGGTATTGATTATGACGAAACTTTCTCACCCGTTGCCATGATTAAATCCATTCGGATAATGCTTGCAATAGCTGCATATTTCGATTACGAGATATGGCAGATGGACGTTAAAACCGCTTTCCTTAACGGAAACCTTTTGGAGGATGTTTATATGCAACAACCTGACGGTTTTATCGTACCTAGACTTGCAAACAAGGTTTGTAAGTTAAATCGATCCATTTATGGATTGAAGCAAGCATCACGGTCATGGAATCAGCGTTTTGATGAGATCATAAAAGAATATGATTTCGTACAAAACGATGATGACCCTTGTGTATACAAGAAGGTTAGTGGGAGAGCACTGACTTTTATTGTCCTTTATGTCGACGACGTATTGCTTATAGGCAATGACATTCCCATGCTAACGTCGGTGAAAGCTTGGCTTTCATTAAAATTCTCCATGAAAGATCTGGGAGAAGCAGCCTTTATTCTGGGAATAAAGATCTACCGGGATAGATCTAGAAAGCTGCTTGGACTCTCCCAGAGTACATATATTGACAAAGTGTTGAAGCGATTCAACATGGATCAATCCAAGAAGGGATTGATGCCAATGTCACGTGGTATCCTTCTGTCTAAGGACATGTGTCCTAAGACTAAAGAAGAGAGAGATAACATGAGTCGGATACCGTTCGCCTCGGCAGTCGGATCGATCATGTATGCCATGATATGTACGCGACCTGATGTGTCATATGCTTTGAGCATGTGCAGTCGCTATCAGGCCGATCCAGGTGAAGGTCACTGGATGGCTGTTAAGAATATCCTTAAGTATCTTAGACGAACTAAGGATGCTTTCTTAATTTATGGAGGTGGAGAACTTGAGGTGTCTGGGTACACCGATGCAAGTTTCCAAACCGACAAGTCGCAATCCGGGTACATTTTTTTTTGAATAACGGAGCAGTGAGCTGGAAATCTTCCAAGCAAGATACTGTTGCCGATTCAACAACAGAAGCGGAGTATATTGCTGCATCAGAAGCAGCAAAGGAGGCAGTTTGGATCCGAAAATTCCTAATCGGATTAGGAGTAGTAGTTCCGTTAGCTGCTGAGCCCGTGCCATTGTATTGTGACAATAACGGGGCTATAGCACAAGCTAAGGAACCAAGGTCTCATCAACGATCCAAGCATGTTCTTCGGCGTTACCATCATCTGATTCGGGAGATTATACATCGTGGCGATGTAAAAGTCGAGAAGGTCGCATCGGATGACAACATTGCAGATCCGCTGACGAAGGCTGTTCTTCAGCAAGTGTTTGAACGACATATACATAGTTCAGGTATTAGATGCTTGAGTGACTGGCTATAGGCCAAGTGGGAGATTGTTAGACATTATGACCCATAGCGTCACTGTTTTGTAAATGATATTGTATTATTGTACAAAATTAACTATGTGATAATGAAATTGCCTTTTGCCGTTTTGTAAAATTATTTACTTTAATATATTAATGGCAAAAGTCCATATGATTAGTTCCGTATTGAGAGATGATATGAGACAGTATCAATATAAAAGGTTTAATCATTAAATATCCCTAGTCGGAGTATTATCGAGATCGGACATCGATAATGCGGAATAGACTAGTATTGCACTTGTGCGAGTTGTGATGGCACAAACGGCATAGTTCTCATATATTTAAGTATTGGATACTTATGCAAGTGCGATAGGAGGTTGTGTTTTACCGATGGTACGGAAAACAGCTTCGCTCTGGACAGACCCCGCGGAATCCCATTGGTAGTATGTCTGCGTGTCTATGGGAGGCCGCATCAGGGTAGGTGTATATGGTCTTAACCTGAGACTTGCATCGCTAGTACTTGCGACAATCGGTAAACTTTGGTTGTGGTGGTTCGGGGCTTTAACCGGTTCTGTGTACGCCTCTTCTGGGTTTATCGAGAATCGTAGTGTACTGGATGTGATGTCAAGATGGAAGTATCACTTCAGACATATGGAGATGATGATCACGCAGGATACAGAACTAGTACTCTATAAAAGGTTGCAACCGTCGGGACAATATGACCAGGTCAGGATTGTCCGATTTAAAGAGACTAGTTGTTTGATATCCGATATATGTTTCGTACGGGGCAGACACATTTCCAGCCCCAGGCCTAACATGTGATCGTCCGATACTGGATCGATATACGCGATACTACGGTATACTACGCTTGATAAAGATCTAATATTCCAGTAAGAATATTTCTGGAGAATTGGGTAGGCATGGCGCTTTGCTAGAAGCCAACCTTGTCTTGTAAATCGGTAAAAACGTAGTACGAGGTACGTACGTGTTTGGATTATCCAACGACCGTATTTACTGCCAACATATCCGGAGATCTCTTGGGTCGCTTCCTGAAGATTCACCTATGATGTTTGATTCGAACTTTATTAATCTTGGATTAATTACGGAGAAACTTTATCTTGGATAAAATGCCTTATTAGGAGAGAGAGAGAGAGATCGATTAATTTGGAATTAATCGATAAAATAATATATTCGATATATTATTAAACGAAATTAGATTTCGACGCGGAATTAAAATCGGATTTTAATTCGGGCAAACGAATTAATTTAGAATTAATTCATTAGCGAACTGAATAGTAATTCCGCAAGGCGTAATTATTTAATTCACGTCGCGACGGAAATTCGTTAATTCGGAATTAGCGAAACCGAGCCCGAAAGTGTTTGCGGACACATTCGTATTTTGAACGAGTGGTATCCGCAAATCACATCGCGATATCTCATTACTTGATACGAATAGATGATGGATGTATCTAGTCACCTTTAAGGGATGATACATTGTCTCTAATCTCAAAGTAAGGTAATGATGGCAAATGATGAATTTTATTTGGAGGGAAAACCTTTCACGGTTTTTGAAGGGTTTTTGGATTAAAAATTCATTTTGGTATTTGATATCATATTCTTTTATTTTTCATTTGGTCTCTCACGGTTTTTGAAAAAAAAATTGAGAACAAAAAAAAATAAAAGAGCATAACACTCTCTCCCTCCTTCTTTTCACGCAAGCCGTGAGCTTCATCCATGGCAGAAAATTGTTTTTTCTCCATTTTGCTAGCACAACAAGGGATCAAAGGAGGTGATAGGGAAACGCATTTGGAGCTTGGAGTACTAGAAGATTTGAGGCTTCTCACACTGTTGTTCTTGGCCGAAAACAGCCCCAAGATTTGCAACTTCTATCATTCTTGTTCTTGGCCGCATATCACCCACCTTGGAGGCTCAAGGATCCTCTTCACCATTTTCGTCACAAAGCTTTGTAAGTATGTTTCCGCCATCCTTCAAGCTTTGCATGTATGTTATTTGTATTTCTATGGCTTAATCTTTCTTTGGGACTAATTATAGAAACCACACATAAGACGCAAACGGACCCCTTAGGCGTGGTCTATAACTTAGTGGCAAAGATTGGGTTGGTTGTCCACAAAGGATAATTAAGATATGGCATGATTTGATTGCCCAAACCAATGATCAAGTATTGTTGATTTATATCATAAATTGTTAGGACACCTACCTAATTATGTATTTATCAACGACCAGCCCTAGTCGGAGTGTGAAAGATGATAAGGGTCCTTCCACAAAGAAATCCCTCATCTGGGGGTTGATGCGATTTGCTTAACATTTTTAAACCATTGAGTGGGAACAAAGTCATATATTAAAAAGCCCATATTATTATGAAACATTAATTGAAATATAGGCCTAATTTTAACATCGATCTCTTAACTTGTGGGTTAAAATATTTTCACAACTTCAAATGGCAAACAGAATAATTCACTTCGTTCCATCCTTGATGAGCATAAGCTCAAAGGGAAAACAACTACAATGACTGTTTAGAACCTAAAAATTGTCTTACGACAAGAAAAGATTTTTCAATGTTCTTGAAAGACCATTTCCTCTGAAAACCGCGGAGGATGCTGACCAACATACATTTGATGCTTGGAAGAAACTCGTCGATGATGATGAGAAAGCAGTTTGTATAATGCTTGGCTATATGTCGGATGAACTTCAGAAAGCTCACGAAGATATGGATGCTCAAACCAGCATCTTTCACTTGAAGGAGTTGTATGCAACTTCCGTTCATACCGTGAGATTCCAAGTGTCACGTGCCTTATTCTAAACAAGGTATAAGGAAGGATCTGTTAGTGGACATGTGCTTAAGATGATTGGCCACATTGAAAAATTGGCCAACCTCGGGTTCATCATGGATCATGAGATATGTCACTATCTAATTCTTCAGTCTTTACCGAAAGACTTTTCTAACTTTATTATGCAGTTTCATCTGTCTAATAAAGAAGCTACTTTAGCATAATTGCACAATCTGATAAAGCAAGCAGAGAATGACTTGAAACCAGAGCTTAAAACCTCCATCATTCTTACGGGTACAGACCTGAAGCCACGAGGCCCAAAGAAAAATAAGGGCAAGGCCAATGCTTCAGATCACCTAAAGCCCAATGGTAAGGTGGAGAAGAAAAAAGGAAAGTGGAAATGTTTCTTTTGTGGAAATAAGGGTCATTGGAAGAAAGACTGCAGATCCTTAAAAGCCAAGGAAGCTAAGGAAGCCCAAGAGGCCAAGAAGCCAATGTTTCAGGTATGTTGTATATGATTGAACTATTCTCAAAACTGAACCTTCTACTTGGGTGCTTGACACCGGTTGTGGGACTCACTTGTGTAACAATGTGCAGGGCCTGAGAAACAGTAGGAGACTCCGTCATGGGGAGGTTGACTTACGCATGGGTAATGGAGCAAAACTGGCTACATTGTGCGTGGGGACTTATTCATTAGTTTTGCTGAATGGTTTAGTTTTAGACTTAGAATATTGTGTTTATGTATCTTCTCTAGTAAAGAACATCATTTCACTTTCTTCTTTATGTAATAAAGGCTTTTCATGCCTAATAAGTTGTAATGAATGTTCTATTTATTTCAATGAAATAAAATATGGAGATGGTATTTTGAATAATGGTATCTATGTCTTACAAACTAAAAAAAAATGTTCAACCTCTAATAGATACAACGTTAACTCGAATAATCTCAATGAATCACTTCTATGGCACAGTCGCTTAGGTCATATCAATGAACAAAATTAACTAAGCTACATAAGGATGGGTATTTCAGACCTTGAAATATGAACATTATGGAACTTGTGAGTCTTGTTTACTTGGTAAAATGACCAAATTACCTTCAAAGGTAAAGAACATCGTGCAGCGGAGACATTAGAACTCATACACTCTGATGTATGCGGACCAATGTCAGTCACCGCTAGAGGTGGATTCTCCAACTTCATTACCTTTATCGATGATCACTCGCGTTATGGGTATGTGTACCTTATGCGGTACAAATCTGAAGCCTTTGAGAAATTCAAAGTCTTCAAAGCTGAAGTAGAAAACCAGCTTAATAAAATTATTAAGTCACTAAGGTCTGACCAAGGTGGTGTGAATACTTAAGTGACGAATTTCAAGATTACTTGAGAGAAAATGGCATTGTTTCCCAGTAGACTCCTCCGGGAACTCCACAGCATAATGGGGTCTCCGAAAGGAGAAATCAGACATTATTAGATATGGTCTGATCAATGATGCCAGACACGGATCTACCTCTTTCATTTTGGGGTCTTGCTTTAGAAACTGCAACACTACTACTAAACCAAGTTCCTTCCAAGACTGTTAGTCAAACACCATATGAGTTATGGTCTGGGAAACGTCCTAGTCTTAGTTAACTAAGAGTTTGGGGATGTGACGCATATGTTAAGCTCACACAAACTAACAAATTGGATGATAAGGTAGTTAAATGTAAGTTTGTAGGATATGAACTCAAGAGCATACGTGTTCTACGTCCCAAATGAACAAAGAATATTTGTCTCATGAAATCCTAAATTTCTAGAGAATGAATTCCTTCTCAAGAAACATAGTGGGAGTAGACTTGACCTTGATAAGGTACGAGAAGAACAAACTAACATAGAACTAAACCCCAGGCCCATCAAAAGGGCAGCGACGGAATAACCACAAGGTTATGAACTTAGAAGGTCTGGTAGGGAAAGACATGAGCCTGAAAGATATGGTTTCCATATTGATGAGGAACATGATTAGGTCATTGATAATGACGATCCCACCAGTTATGACGAAGCAATGCGTGACATTGATACAGTCAAGTGGCTTGAGGCCATGAATTCTGAAATAGACTCTATGTATCATAATCAAGTCTGGGACTTGGTGGATGCACTTGAATGGATAAAACCCATAGGCTGCAAGTGGATTTACAAGCGTAAAACTGATGTAGAAGGCAACATCAAAACCTATAAGGCTAGGTTGGTGGCAAAAGGTTATAGACAAATCCAAGGAATTGACTATGAAGAAAACTTCTCGCCTGTTGCAATGATAAAGTTCATTAAATTTTACTAGCACTAGCTGCACACTTTGATTATGAGATTTGGCAGATGGATGTCAAAACAGTTTTCCTTAATTGGAACCTCGTAGAGGAAGTCTATATGACATAACCTTAGGGTTTTGCATCTAAGGATGATCATAATAAAGTATGCAAGCTTAAACGATCCATTTTGGTCTCAAGCAAGCCTCAAGAAGTTGGAATATACGATTTGATGAGACAATCAAAGAATTTGACTTCATAAAAAATGTAGACGAGCCTTGTGTTTACAAGAAAAGTAGTGGGAGTGCTGTTATATTTCTTGTATTATATGTCGATGACATATTAATCATCGGGAATGATATTCCCATGATGCAAGCCACCAAACAATGGTTATCTCAGAATTTCTCCATGAAAGATTTGGGAGAAGCAGCCTACATCCTCGGCATTAAGATCTACCGTAATAGATCTAAGAGGTTGTTAGGACTTTCTCAATCTACGTACATAGATAAAGTTTTGAAAAGATTCAAAATGGAAGATTCCAAAAGAGGTAATTTACCTATTTGTCATGGAATCAAATTATCTAAGAAGCAATGTCCACATACTCCTTCAGATAGAGAGCGTATGAGTAGGATCCCTTATGCTTCAGCAATAGGATCGATCATGTACGACATGCTATGTACAAGACCTGATGTCTCTTATGCTCTTAGCATAACGAGCAGGTATCAGTCAAATCCTGGTGAGCAACACTGGGCAGCTGTCAAAAAAATCCTCAAGTATCTGAGAAGAACTAAGGATGTGTTCTTGACATACAAAGATTGTTCTGAGATGAAAGTCATTGGTTACTGTGATGCGAGCTTTCAGACCGATAGGGATGACAGAAGATCGCAAATAGGATATCTGTTTACTTTGAATGGCGGAGCTGTCAGTTGGAAAAGCTCAAATCAGTCAACTACATCGGACTCCACCACTGAAGCCGAGTATAATGCAGAATCTGAGGCATCTAAAGAAGCAGTCTGGATAAAGAAGTTCATCACGGAGCTGGAAGTGCTTCCCGTGATAAAGAATGGCATCACGATGTACTGTGACAACACGGGCGCCATTGCTCAATCAAAGGAACCAATGTCCCACCAGAAATCCAAGCATGTGCTCAATCAAAGGAACCAATGTCCCACCAGAAATCAATTGATAATATTTTCTTATAAGAGTAGTATTCCAGTTTACGGGTTGATATGTGTGATCAGTGCTTGAGACTGTGGCCGCAGCGGAAGAATCATGTGAGATTCTTGGGTTAGCACGATTCATGACACTATCAACATCATACATTTGACTATATGGGTAGACAATTTCCATACCCTAGGTCAAACGGTGGGGATATAGTGAGGCGAGGGACCGTATTATAGGTAAATCGCATACAGAATGGGTATATCTTTTCTTCTCATTTGGGGGGGTCTTGGCATGTTGCTAGATGTCAACCTTGGTCATTGAAATCGAACTACCATCTGATCGGAGGATAATTTATGTTCGATTAAATTATCACGATTCATTTCATGTCCAACTTGAGGGGAACCCAAAAGGTCACACACAAACAAAGTCGAAATCAATGGTTAACAGTGCACAGTACAAATTTAACAACATATATGGTTGTTGTAGGAATTGTTCATAAATGTTTCAATGTGTTTAATTATTGAACAGATCATTTATGAGGTTCCATAATGGCTTAGGGATTGGTGAATGACGATAGGGCCACTTTGAGAATTGGAATAAATAAATAAATAAATATACATGAATAGTAATGTGAATAGTAACATGAATATTAACATGAATAGTAATGTGAATAGTAATGTGAATAGTAATGTGAATAGTAATTTTTTTTATTTGTTATTTGTTTTGAATACCAATTCGGCCCAAACTCGTATTAGGGTTTTATAATCTCATTAAACCACTAAATTAAGATCCAATGGCTAAGATTAAATTAGCTTTTATCCCACATCGGATTCTTAATTAATTTTGTTGTCTTTGGAGCACCTATATAAACCCAAAGAATTCTTTACAAATTTTTACACCAAAACCTTTCATATCTTGGGTTTATATAAGTGAGCAACTCTAAAGTTTAAGAGTAAGCCACTGATTTTGAGGATCCTTAAGTCTAATTGACTAGAGGAATCTCAAGTTAAAAGTTTTGAGGTATTTTCCCAGGCTAGCACCAAGGGTAAAATACTCGTGCACTCAAGGCGTAGTCTTGCCGTTGAGTTTTTGGCTTTGGTGTGTGAACCTTTGGAGGCCACACACTTGGGTGGCTCTTTGGAATGTAGAAGAGCTTGCTGAGTTTGAGAAAGCTTGTAGATTGGAGGGAGGACTGGAGGAGTCTTCGGTTCAAGTAAGTCTTTTTCTTTCTTTATTTTAATTAGAGTTTCTTATGATAGTTAGCACGTTTAGGTTTATGTTTTTTGCATGTTTTATGAGTTTTTATGCTTAGAATATATAGTAACATGCCTAGGCTTGTTGAATAATCAAAACAAATGGGTCTTGGGCAAAGGGATAATGGCATCATAATTTCTTCTTGATTTTTCGCTGCGCACTCGCGGTCGCTTCCCAACAGAGGCCACCCTAGCGGTTTTCGTATCAACGCATATACACGCATTATGTCATGTTACAAGCATAATTCATGACTTGTATACTAATTAAGTTTATCAATTATAGATCTTCGCAGGAATCGCAACTTCCTTCGGCAAAATAAAGTAATGCCAGTCGGATTTCAAATCAGTAAGTGGACCCTTTTCTCAAATTGATATTTACTGATTTGTTTTGAATTAAGACTTACTTTTAAGCACTTATGGTGTTAGCCAAGTTTACTTTCAATTATGTTTTTGAATGAGAATGTTTTGAGAAATGTTTTAGAGAGAAATGATTTTTTAAAGCATGATTTTGATGATTTTGGAGGCATGAGGGGGAAAAACTTACCTCATTTGTAACTTTGTACAAATATTTGAATTGACGGTTACTGGAATTGACAGATTCAGAACGTGTACACACGTAGTTCAAGACTATGGATGCCAGATGCTCCTAGATCCTAGATTTCAGGGATAGGGGGACAGCGAGACTTAAAACCCCTAGACCCTAGATTCAGAGTCGAGATGATAGCATTAATCCGCACATCTGGCTCTAGTTCAATGGCTTGGGGGACGGCGAGACGTAACACCTCAAAACCAGGTTTGAGTTTAGGCGTATGAGGAAAAGAACGAGACGTAAACGCCCTCATACATCAGGTTTTTCAGAGATATGATTTTTAGTTTAGGCATATGGGGGGACGGCGAGACGTAACACCCTCATACGTCAGGTTTTTTTTAGACAGATTTTCAGAGATGAGATTTTTCAAAAAAAGACAGTTTTATGAAAGAGTTTTCAAGAAAATCTGTTTTGTGAGAATTCGGAATTTTACATATAAAAAGAATTTCCAGAAGAAATTTCCAGAAAAGAAATGTATTTTCAGACAAGAAAAGATTTTCAAAGAATATTAGTTTCCATACGATGATTTTGATTTCAGAATAAAGATTTGTTTCAATTTTCTTTTCAAAACTGTTCACTCACTAGGTCGTTCAAATGATATAACCCCCTCACTCCAAGTGTTTTTGTTTTGCAGGTATAACCGGAGGACGAGCTCGAGAGGATGGATACTGATGGCAGTCACTAGGGTGTATGGTCCACCAGGTCGAATATAGAGGTATAGTGAATTCAGAGTTAAATTAAAGTTGCATGTCAATCATTAGTATTGTACAAGTCATTTGTCATGTGCTTATAGTGTCAATGAACAATGATGTAAAGAGAAGTTTCATATACAGTTATGAGTTTGAAAGATTGCATATCATGTTGTTGAGTTAGTCAATGGTCTCATGCATGAGTTTATATTTGAGATGAGATTAGTAGTAGTCAGAGAGTTAGAGGCTCAGGGGGATAGGTCGGCATATTCCCTACCGGTAGCATCTCCGGGAGAGGGATGTTACACATGCTGAGTTGACCTAATCACCCAATACCGTCATTAGTATGAGGGTTTACTTATGAAGCTTATTAGTGCATATTTACAAATATACCTCTAGAACACATCTTAATCCAATACCATTATTATTGTGAGGATAAGTGATAAGTGCACGAAAGTGTACTTAAAACACCGCTAACTCGGCTTGTTTATCATATGTTTTAATCTTAATTAGAGTTTATTTTGTGCTTTATTATTAGGAGCAATGGAACATGAAGAATGGAGCAATTAAACATGTTTTGGAGCCTAACGGAAGCATCAGACGCAAGATGCGAAACACCAGCGAAAAGAACCACTGGTGCCACGGCGTCCAACTTCTTGGCGCCGTGGTGCCTGCACGCTCCCCATACATGTTGGCTGCAAGTTTGGCACTGCGGTGCCCCGAACGCCCCAAAACCTTGATTTTTGACGTCTTTGATGCGTATTATGATTCTGAGGCCTCCCTATATAAAGCTAACTTCATCCAAACCCTAAATAGGGGGAAAATCAAAGAGAAATATAGGAGAAAAACACACAAAGAGCCACAAACACAAGATTGAGAGAGAAGAATGAAGAGCTTCAAAGACGAACATGTCGTCTCTCTGATCTATTCAGGCTATCTCTCTACTCTGCATGGAGAACTAATCTCCTAGGCAAAACTAAGGATGAACTCTTTTATTTGAATTTCTATGTTTAAGTTTTTAATTCTTAAAGTACCTTTTTAACGTTTAATATAATCGATGGTTGTTGTCCTTTATTATCTTTCAATTTCTGAGCCTAGAGATTATGTTTTGTCAACTCCCATATAGATCCAGCCACGCTTCTTCTATGTGTGATTTGTGAATTCAGTTGTGACTGGTAAAGTTATTTTACATGTTGGTCTTCTGCTGCAGTATTGCCTGAGGGTATATTGTCGACGTTAGATAGCTCGTAATGATAACTTTTGTGTGTTGTTAACATAGAGAAAATATTCATTGATTAACTTAGAATTGAATATGCATAGAATTCAATACCCTCCGACTGTTGGTTTGGGATATGAAACTTTCAGTTAAGTAATAAACATGAATCAATAACTGAATATAGGAGTTTGATATAAGAGGGATTCCCGATGCTTTGCCATATCTCTCTGATGATATTCTTATAGTATTTTCCATAGTTTTTATTTTAAATTATCAATCTATTTGTTTTCTTTATTTAAGTTACTGTTAACGTTTTTGTTTGAGTAAATTAGCTCCTATAACCATATCTCTGAGGAATCGACACCCCAACTATACTGCGATAGCCGCAAGTATCTTTTGGGCGTAATCAAAATTTGGCGCCGTTGCCGGAGAGACGGTTTACAAGTAAAATGAGCAGATTTGTTTGGTCAAACACGAAGCGGTAACTTCGTTCCATCTTTTTTTTTTAGTTATTATTTTTTTTTTTTGCTTATTTATTTTATTTTAATTTTAGTTTTAGTTAGATTTTAAATTCTTAGTTTACTCTTTTTATTTATTTATTTTTGTTTATATTTGTTTCTTGTTTTAC
Source organism: Zanthoxylum bungeanum (assembly GCA_019454045.1). NCBI lineage: Eukaryota > Viridiplantae > Streptophyta > Magnoliopsida > Sapindales > Rutaceae > Zanthoxylum > Zanthoxylum bungeanum. Next base: position 16,602 of record SKCR01007419.1, on the reverse strand, counting down.
TTGAGTTTAATTGTATGCCTAGACTTAGGGATCGGTTGGGTAGATTTGCTAGAATAGAAAGGAAGATTCAAGTTCAGATTCAGAACACATATTTGAAAATCTTTTTGCCACACCATTCGCGTCTAGCGCACTTAAATGAGTGAATACGAGAGACCACCCATGAGGACTCTTGAAGAGTACCTCCACCCAACTCGCACAGCTACACCTTCGTGCATAATGTTTCCTCCTAATGCACCACACATTGATTTTAAACCTTGGATGATACAGTATCTCCCAACCTTTCATGGTTTAGAGAACGAGAATCCTTATGTGCACATTAGGGAGTTTGAAAAGGTCATAGCAACCTTCCATGACCGGTTTGGAACTACCGACACAATTAGACTTAAGTTCTTCCCATTTGCCCTTAAGGATAGAGCTAAAAGCTGGTTATACTCTTTAAGACCTAGGTCAATAGGATAATGGGGCGAGATGACATAGACATTCTTTAACAAATACTTCCCACACCATAAAATGAATGCCTTGAAAAGACAAATCTCCACATTCTCCTAGAGAGACAGTGAAACCCTTTATCAAACGTGGGAGATGTATAAGGAGATGTTAGCTAGTTGCCATCACCATGGATATGAGAGTTGGCGCTTAGTAAGTTATTTTTATGATGGTCTAACCCCTAGAGAGTGCTAGTTTATTGAGACTATGTGTAATGGTGAGTTCATTCGAAAAGACCTTGATGAGACATTCGAGTACTTAGATGACCTAGTTGAAAAATCTCATACTTGGACTGGACCTAATGCCCTGGATAACACTGATAGGACACACACTCTTTCTAGTAGAGGCATACATCACTTCAGGGAAGAGGATAGTCTTATGGCATATGTTGAGCTATTGACTAGAGAGTTATGAGCCTTAAAAGCTAGAGATAGCAAGACTATGCATGCAGTCACCCACCTGGAACCCCAAGAGTGTCCTGTATATGGTGAGATGTGGGGGACATATAAAGAACAATATAATAACTTAGAGATGTACAAGAAGCCATACACACCTTATTCAGATACCTATAACCCTGGTTGGCAAAACCATCCCAATCTTAGTTGGAAATATGAGTCCCATCAGCCTACTCAAGCACCACAAACTAGGAGTTACAGTGCTCCTCAGTTTCCCACACCTACCACCCCTAGAAATTCTTTAGAAGACAATGTCTATGCATTCATAGAGGCCTAGAGTAAAACCAATCAAAGGTTTGAGTCGTTAATAGCTCAGGTTGTTGAGGATAATAAGAAAATAAAGAGTCAAGTCTCTAAGTTGACTAATGTTATGAGTGTGCAAGAACAAGGAAAATTCCCATCCCAGACCCAAACTAATCCACAAGGGCAGCACATGGCACAGGCTGATCATGAGACGGCTAATCTAAAAGGTATTAATGATATATTCACTAGGAGTGGTAAGGAGGTAGGGAGACAGGACATGTCCAACACCAGATAAACCCCAAAGATAACCCCAAGAAGTGGTATAGGTGCCTCTGAGGAAAAACAAGACCCAAATGGTGATCCAAGTTATAGTACATTTCCCTCAGGCACTTAGGCCATAGTGAGAGCCCCAGACCCAAATGGTGAGATCCTAGAACACCTTAAGTAAGTAAAGATTAACCTTTCACTATTACATGTGATAAAATAAATTCCTACTTATGCAAAGTTTTGAATGATCTATGCACTATAAAGAGAAATCATAATGTGAAGGAGACTGCTTTCCTGACAGAGTAGGCTATGCAGTAATTGAACAAAAGATTCCACCAAAGTATAAAATGTTGGGGTTGGTGCTCTGAGCGCCAATCCCGATCGTATTTATGTTCGATTCATGAATACGAGCAATAAATTTTTCCATAATATTACGAATTTAATGGAAGCACCTCGTGTCTTTTATATACGTATTCGATCTAATTTCGATTAGATTGATTAGATTGAAACTAAATCTAGTTTAGTGATATGTATATATATTAGACAAACCCTAGGATTTACAACGTAGTGCGCAGTTACAACATAGTTTGTAATTGACATTGGGAAGTGTCACTATAAGTTGTATATCCTTAAATTAAGTTTCTGGTCAAGATTTACTGACGGGTCGGTTAGTAAAATCGTTGAGACCAGTACATGTCGTATATCGGACTTGGTCCGATGGTTTATCCCAATGAACCATGAGTCTTGGGAGACTCGTATAGACGTGTAGGTGTTTATTTGATATACACTGAACGACTCACCGAAGATTTCCTAATAGATGGTACACCAACGTCAATAGGAATCTTCTCGGGTTGAGTAGCATAGTGATTCTTTGACTTGAGATACCACTGTGGATATATGAGTTATCCTCCACACTTAGATGGCAGTCACGTCACCGATCTATTTAGATCAGACCTCCGCCTGTTCGTTGGGTGTGGACTCATGCTCATGATATCCTGTGTGTATCAAGAAAGGATCCGTCAGTTCTGTGTACAGAGCATAGGTAGTCCATTTGTGATTAGCAATCTATTAAATCTATGGCCATAGTATACTTCGGAAGAGAGTTCCGAATGTTATTTAGAGATTGCTAATTGATACGTCGACGAGATTATTCCTATAGAGATTTGACGTTTATATCTATATCTCTGGAATAATCAGGATACCTGTGACGGAGGGATTATACGTATGCAGTGACCTCGACCTGTATGATTCAGCGAGTTTATCCGTGGTCGTCATAATTTACGGGTGGGTGAATTATGGACACGAAATTAGATTTCGTGACGGATATGCCTGAATCTAGAGAGTCTCACTAATGAAATATACTCGTAGAGCACTAGGGCAACTGTTATAAATAATACTGATTATTTATAACTCGTTTAACGGTTAAACGAAAAATACATGCAATCGGGACCTAACGGTCATTTCCGAATTAATGTGTATTTGTATTTAATATTTGATATTATTAAATACACATTAATTAAATATCAAATTGTGGTATTTGATATATATATCATTAATATATGTATTTGAGATATTTAATGTAAATATAATACATATATTTAAGATATTTGTATTTAATTCTTTAATTATTTAATTGTTAAATAATTAAATTAATTAATAAAATAAATATCTTTTGTAATGATTTTACTTTTATTTGGCTTGATATTATTGGAACATTTTTTGGTTTACTTTATTAAAGATAATGTTACTTTATTAAAGCAAAAATTGTTCCAATTAAAATCAAACAAAAGGAAAATAATTGTTATTGTTTTTTAAAGCCAATTCACGCCCAAAGTGAAATTGAGATATCAAAATTGTTTTGATTATTTTTTTCATACTAAGACAACATCAACAATATTTTACAAAGAGAGTTGAGAGAAAATTGAAGAAAGAAATGAGAACAAAGCCAAAAATTGAATTTTTGTAAGTTTCTTACACTTTCTTCTACATAGAAAATTGTTTCTATTATCTTAACTTCAAATTGTGTTGTTAAGTTTGTTCTCTACTCTTTAAGTTTGTAATTAAATTTGTTGGAAGCTTGTTTGAGGATGTTATGCATGTATGATTAATTTATGAGCTTATTAGTGTAATTAAGCTTAAATAAATTAATTAGAAATTAAAGTTGTCATTCTAGAGTTGATTAGCCATTCATAATTAACCTAGAATTGTTCTTGATTAATTTCATGATGGTGAGACTTGATTGGTGTGGTAATTGAATGATTAAAGTGTTGAATTTTGTCAATTTAATGTAAATTGTCCAATTTGAGTAATTTATGAAATTAGGGTTCTTAACCCATTCAAATTTTGGGGCTTTTCATATATATGATATAATTTGATGTATATTTGATGTGTGTCAAATTTGGGATTGATTGGATTTGATCTTGATGTGTTTTGAACAAATTGGGCCAAATTGCAATTAATGAAAAGTTCAGGGGCTTTTTCGTAATTCTGGAAATTTACTGGGCAGTTTGTGCAAATCTGAAAAAGTTTCTGGTTTTGTTGCAAAATTAAAAATTATTTTGGGATTGATTTGGAATCAATTAAATATGTAATTGACATATTTAAAACTAAAATGATTAAATTACAAAACTTTGGGGTCTTATTGTAATTAATGATAAATCTGATTTTTCTGATAAAAATTCAATTTTTATTTATTGAGTAATTAGAATAAATTAGTTTATTTTAATTGCCAAAAAAATTATTTATCGGAAATTATTTCGGAGTGAAAATACGCGAAAATGGTGAAAAACGGCGTTACCGATAACTAGCCCCAACAGCGAACTGGTCACTGTTCGGGCAGCCTACGTATTGTCCAAATGTTTTAGGGGCTGACCTGGGCAGTCCCCATGAGCTTTGGTTGGTCGGTTCGGCCGGAAACGCGTTTTATGCTATTTTGCGAAAAAACGTTTTCGTAAAAGTTTCGCGGTGTTTCTATATTATTTATATCGTTATTTGATATCGAATAAATATGTTTAGGTGAAATATGAATGAATTATTAATATTTGATATTGAATAATTTATTCGTAAGTTTAAAATTTTAAACTACGATTTCACCCGAACCGCGCTCCTTCCGCTGCGCCTCTCTGATTTGACCCCAACATAAAGATCTGGGATGTCCCACCATAACCTGTCACATTAGCACACATGAGTTTGGTCAAGCTTTATTAGATTTAGGTGCTAGTGTTAATCTCATGCCATATTCGATCTATGTGCAGTTAGGGCTTGGTGAGATTAAACCTACATCAATAGCATTACAGTTAGCTGACCGATCCATTAGAACACCACGGGGGTAGTTGAGGATGTTCTGTTGGGAAGCGGCCGCGAGTGCGCAGCATAAAATCAAAAATTATGAAATTATGATGTCGCTATCCTTTTGCCCAAGACCCATTTGTTTTGATTATTCTACAAGCCTAGGCATGTTACTATATATTCTAAGCATAAAAACTTATAAAACATGAAAAGAACATAACCTAAACATGCTAACTATCATAAGAACTCTAATTAAAATAAAGAAAGAAAAAGACAACTTGACCGAAGACTCCTCCAGTCCTCCCTCCAATCTACAAGCTTTTCTCGAACTCAGCAAGCTCTGCCACGTTCCAAAGAGCTACCCAAGTGTGTGGCCTCCAAAGATGCACACACCAAAGCCAAAACTCACGGCAAGACTACGCCTGAGTGCACGGGTATTTTCCCTGGTGCTAGCCTAGGCAAATACCTCAAAACTTTTAACTCGAGGTTCCTCTAGTTAATTAGACTTAAGGATCCTCAAAATCAGTGGCTTCTCTTAAACTTTAGAGTTGCTCACTTATATAAACCAATATATGAAAGGTTTGGTGTAAAAATTGTAAGAATTCATTGGGTTTATATAGGTGCTCCAAAGACAACAAAATTAATTAGATCCGATGTGGGATAAATGCTAATTTAATCTTAGCCATTGGATCTTAATTTAGTGGTTTAATGAGATTATAAAACCCTAATAAGAGTTTGGGCCGAATTGGAATTCAAAACAAATAACAAATAAAAAATTTACTATTCACATTTTATTTATTTATTTATTCCATTCCCAAAGTGCCCCTATCGTCATTCACCAATCCCTAAGCCACTATGGAACCTCATAAATGATCTGTTCAATAATTAAACACATTGAACCATTGTTGGGTTTCTAAAGTCATCCCAAGATCAATCCAAGCATAAAATAGTGTGAATATGTAAAGGAGAATAACGGAAATATACTCACTTTGATCGGATTGTAGGATGTGTGTAGAACAAAATTTTGCTCCCTTTGAAAGTCTCTAAGCTTTCTCTTTGAAGATGATGTCCAAGTTCCAAGCTTTGAGATGGATTCCAAGCTCTTGGGATTGGTTTCCCTATCACCTAGTATGAATCTTTGTGTGCTAGCAATGGAGAAATTTTGCAACAAAATTTCCCCAATAATCCTTGTAGTATTCGGCCAAGGTGAGAAAAAAAGAGAGAGTTTTTGTTTTTCCTTTGTTTTGTTTCTAAAACAAAATACAAGTCTTGAAAAGTCAAAGGCAAAAATGGTATATCCTTTTCCAAAAAGGCTTTACCAAAAATTGGAGGGAAAAAGCAATTAAAGCTTCCAACTACTCTCATCACCAATAGTGATTAGATGTCAATCACAAAAAAGTGACATGACTTCCATCACTAAAGTGACTTGCGATGTGACTTGTGGGCCCCACTAAATTCAAAATCCGAGTGGGACCGCAAACACATTCCGGGCTCAGGTTCGTTAATTCTGAATTAACGAATTTTCGTTGCGACGTAATTAAATCAAATTTAATTAGATAATTATGCATAGCAAAATTACTATTCATGTCGCTCGCGAATTAATTCTAAATTAATTTGTTCGCCCAAATTAATATCCAATTTTAATTCCGTTATGAAATCTAATTTCATTTAATATATCGAATATATTATTTTATCGATTAATTCCAAATTAATCGTTCTCTCTCTTCTAATAGTATTTTATCCCAGATAAAATCTCTCCATAATTAATCTAGATTAATTATGTTCGAATCATACGTCATCGGTGAATCTTCGGGAAGCGACCAATGAGATCTCTGGATATGTTGACAGTAAATTCGGTCGTCGGACTATCCGAACACGTGAGTACCTCGTACTACGTTCTTACCGATTTACGAGACATGGTTGGCTTCTAGCAAAGCACCGTGCCTACCCAATTCTCCAGAAATATTCTTAAAGGAATATATAATCTATGTCAGGCGTAGTATACGCAGTATTACGTATTGCGATCCAGTATCGGATGTCACATGCAAGGCCTGAGGCTGGAATAGTGTATGTCCCGTACGAAGCGTATATCGGATCACAAGCACAACTAGTCTCTTTAATCGGATAATCATGACCTTGTCATATTATCCCGATGGTTGCAACACATTAGAGTACCAGTTCTGTATCCCTGCGTGATCATCATCTCCATATGACTGAAGTGATACTTCCGTCTTGACATCACACCTAATACACTACGATTCTCAATAAACCCAGAAGAGGCGTACACAGAACCTGTTAAAGTCCCGGACGACCAAAACCAAAGTGTATTGATTGTCCGCAAGTACTAGCGATGTAAGTCGCAGGTTAAGACCAAATACACCTACCCTGATTCGGATTCCCATAGACACATAGTCATACTACCATGGAATTCTGAGGGGTCTATCCAGAGCAAAGTTGTTTCCGTACCATCGGTAAACACAACCTCCTATCACACTTGCATAAGTATCCAATACTTAAATATTGAGAAATATACTGTTACGCTTCCATAACATGCACAAGTACAATACTAGTCTATTTCGCATTATCGATGTCCTGTCTTGATAATACTACGACTAGGGATATTTAATGATTAAACCTTTATGGATTGATATTGTCTCATATCTAATAATCTGGAACTAATCATAAGGACTTTTATCATTTATATATTTAAGTAATCAATTAAAAAATGATAAAATACAATTTCCATTGTCATATAGTTAATTTGTACAAAACCACAATGTCTTTTACAAATAGTTGTCCAACATGCCTATCATGTTTTTGTTAGTCGGCCCTTTAGTCAGAGAATCTGCAAGATTATCTTCTTGGGTATTTTCTCTATAATGACTTATTTTCTCTCACAAATCTCCCTGATGAGATGAAATCGCCGAGTATATGCTTGGATTTCTGGTGGGGACCTTGGTTCATTTGATTGAGCAATGGCGCCCGTTTGTCACAGTACATCATCGTGACGCCATTTTTTATCGTTGGAAGCACTTCACAGCTCCATGATGAACTTCTTTATCCAGACTGCTTCTTTAGCTACCTCAGATGCTGTAATATACTTGGTTCAGTGGTGGAGTCCGTTGTAGTCTCATAAAATCGTATATTCCAACTTCTTGAGGCTTGCTTGAGTCCATAAATGGATCGTTTAAGCTTGCATACTTTATTATGATCATCCTTAGATGAAAACTCCAAAGGTTGTGTCATATAGACTTCCTCTACGAGGTTCCCATTAAGGAAAGCTGTTTTGACATCCATCTGCCAAATCTCATAATCAAAGTGTGCAACTAGTGCCAGTAAAATTCGAATGGACTTTATCATTGCAACATGCGAGAAAGTGTTGTCATAGTCAATTCCTTGGATTTATCTATAACCTTTCGCCACAAACCTAGCCTTATAGGTTTTGATGTTTCCATCTGCATCAGTTTTACGCTTGTAAATCCACTTGCAGCCTATGGGTTTTATCCCTTCAGGTGCATTCACCAAGTCCCAGACTTGATTCTGATACATATAGTCTATTTTGGATTTCATGGCCTCAAGCCACTTAACTGAATCAATGTCACGCATTGCTTCATCATAACTGGTAGGATCGTCATTATCAATGACCTAATCATGTTCCTCATCAATATGGAAACCATATCTTTCAGGCTCATATCTTTTCCTACCAGACCTTCTAGTTCATAACCTTGTGGTTGTTTCGTCGCTGCCCTTTTGAGGGGCCTGGGGCTTAATTCTATGTTAGTTTGTTTCTTCTCGTACCTCATCGAGGTCAAGTCTACTCCACTATATTTCTTGAGAAGAATCATTCTCTAAAATTTAGCATTTCGTGAGACAAATGTTCTTTGTTTTCATTTGGGACGTAGAACACGTATGTTCTTCTTGAGTTCAAGGCATATCCTACAAACTTACATTTAATTGCCCTATCATCCAATTTGTTAGTTTGTGTAAGCTTAACATATGTGTCACATCCCCAAACTCTTAGATAACTAAGACTATGACGTTTCCCAGACCATAACTCATATGGTGTTTGACTAACAGCTTGGAAGGAACTTGGTTTATAGTAATGTTGCAATTTCTAAAGCAAGACCCAAAATGAAAGAGGTAGATCCGTGCCTGGCATCATTGATCGGACCATATATAATAATGTCCGATTTCCTCCTTTCGGAGACCCCATTATGCTATGGAGTTCCCGGAGGAGTCCACTGGGAAACAATGCCATTTCTCTCAAGTAATCTTGAAATTCGTTGCTTAAGTATTCACCACCTCGGTCAGACCTTAGTGACTTAATACTTTTATTAAGCTGGTTTTCTACTTCTGCTTTGAAGTCTTTGAATTTCTCAAAGGCTTCAGATTTGTACCGCATAAGGTACACATACCTATATCGCGAGTGATCATCGATAAAGGTAATGAAGTAGGAGAATCCACCTCTAGTGGTGACTGATATTGGTCCGCATACATCGGAGTATATGAGTTCTAATGTCTCTGTTGCACGCTGTCATTTACCTTTGAAGGGTAATTTGGTCATTTTACCAAGTAAACAAGACTCACAAGTTCCATAAGGTTCATATTTGAAGGGTCTGATACACATCCTTATGTAGCTTAGTTAATCTTGTTTCATTGATATGACCTAAGCGACTGTGTCCATAGAAGTGATTCATTGAGATTATTCGAGTTAACGTTGTATATATTAGAGGTTGAACATTCTTTGTTAGTTGTAAGACATAGATACCATTATTCAAAATACCATCTCCATATTTTATTTCATTGAAATAAATAGAACATTCAATACAAACCTATTAGGCATGAAAAACCTTTATTACATAAAGAAGAAATTGAAATGATGTTCTTTACTAGAGAAGGCACATAAAACAATCTTCTAAGTCTAAAAACAAAACCATTCGGCAAAACTAATGAATAAGTCCCCACGCACAATGCAGCCAGTTTTTTTCCATTACCCATGCGTAAGTCAACCTCCCCATGACGGAGTCTCCTACTGTTCCTTAGGCCCTGCACATTGTTACACAAGTGATCCCACAACCGGTGTCAATCACCCAAGTAGAAGGTTCAGAGTTTTGAGAATATAGTTCAATCATATACAACATACATGAAGCGTTGGGCTTCTTGGCCTCTTGGGCTTCCCTAGCTTCCTTGGCTTTTAAGGATCTGTAGTCTTTCTTCCAATGACCATTCTTTCAACAAAAGAAAAATTTCCCATTTCCATTTTTCTTCTCCACCTTACCATTGGGCTTTAGGTGATATGGAGCCTTGGCCTTGCCCTTATTTTTCTTTGGGCCTCGTGGCTTCAAGTCCGTACCCGTAAGCATGACGAAGGTTTTAAGCTCGGTTTCAAGTTCTTCTCTGCTTGCTTTATCAGATTGTGCAATTCTGCTAAAGTAGCTTCTTTATCAGAAAGATGAAACTTCATAATAAAGTTAGAGAAGTCTTTTGGTAAGGACTGAAGAATTAGATCGTGACCTATCTCATAATCCATGATGAACCCGAGGTTGGCCAATTTTTCAATGTGGCCAATCATCTTAAGCACATGTCCACTAACAGATCCTTCCTTATACTTTGTTTGGAATAAGGCACATGACACTTGGAATCTCACGGTATGAACGGAAGTTGCATAAAACTCCTTCAAGTGAAAGATGATGGTTTGATCATCCATATCTTTGTGAGCTTTCTGAAGTTCGTCTGACATAGAGCCAAGCATTATGCAAACTGCTTGCTCATCCATCATCAATGTGTTTCTTCCAAGCATAAAATGTATTTTGGTTAGCATCTTCTGCGGGTTCAGTGGGAAATGGTCTTTCAAGAACATAGAAAATATTTTTCTATCGCAAGACAATTAAGGTTTCTAAACCAGTCATTGTAGTTGTCCCCTTTGAGCTTATGCTCATCAGGATGGAGTGCGAAAGAGAAGTGTGATACTTTGTTTTCCATTAATGTTTGTGAAATATTTTAACCCACTTGTTAAGAGAGAATGTTAAAATTAGGATATATTTTCATTAATGTTTCATAATAACATGGGCTTTTTAATATTATGAAGTTGCTCACATCAACCCCAATATGATGAATTTCTTGTGGGCAAGGATCCCATTATCATTATTTTTAACTCCGAATAGGGCCGGTCATTATAAAATACGATAATTAGGTAGGTTCCCAACCAATTTATGATATAAACACAATTCCTTGATCATTGGGTTGGGCAATTAACATGTCAATAGCGTATGCTAGTCCTTGTGGACACCCAATCTTTGCCACTAAGTTTTAAGACCACGCCTAAGGGTTGATGCGTCTTATGACTCAGAAAAGTCAAACCATTGTCAATAGTACGATTTAGGGACAAATTGGTATTGGTCAGTCTGGTAAAGCCTAGTCCTGCTAATACGGTTTAAGCCCTTTGGGTCTATACTTTACAATGGGAGGAAAATTTTAGATTTAAATTATTATTGAGGATTTTAGCAAGTTTAAGTGAATAACTGTCAAATGGATTCCTCCATTGAAAATTCCCCAGAGGGAGGGTGGAGCGAACTCTCTTAATACCCTTACCTCTTAGGCTCTTATTGCCTTGGTGACAGGAATAAACAATAGATCCTCCAAATTAGTCCAACATTTTAAATATGCTTTAAGGTAAGCTTTGAGTAAATGATTATCTAGATTTCTTCATAGCTTTTCCTTTTGGCTATAAAAAGGTAGTGAGTGAAGGAATACACCAAATCATTATCTAACTCTAGTAATACCTTTGGTTAAATTAACTTTAGTTTGGAAAGTTTTATTAACGTCTTGGTCTCACCCCACTTGTATCTTTTATAATGTCTTTTATTATAAACAAGTTATTTATATTTATTATCCTTAAGGTAATAAATCTCTAAGTTCATCACGGAATAATTACTTAGCTAAGTGATAAGCAATACACTCTCTATTTCCTTAGAAAGTCTCTAGATGTTTGCAACCCTGAAATAATCATGTCAATTCTAATCATACATAAATCATCAAGCATATGAGTTTTAATATGTTGGAATTATTTTAGGCATTAAATAACTTTGATTAATATTTAATTATGATATTGTATTTTATTTTATTCAAATAAATTTACTATTCATATTTTTTACAGATGCGTGAACTTTAAATGCAATTTCACAATCAAATCTTAACCAAATCATGCAAACTTGTGCCTAAATTACGTTCAGGGTGTTAGCTTCCAACGAGCTTTTACACACCCAATTTCGAATGAGAGAGAACTAATCAAAACAGAAACGGCGCGCTGATACCACTGTTGGGAAGCGGCCGTGAGTGCGCAGCGGAAAATTAAAAATTTGATACTGCTATCCATTTGCCCAAGACCCATTTGTTTTTATTATTCTACAAGCCTAGGCATGTTACTATATATTCTAACCATAAAAACTCATAAAACATGCAAATAACATAAACCTAAACATGTTAACTATCATAAGAACTCTAATTAAAATAAAGAAAGAAAAAGTCTTACTTGAACCGAGACTCCTCCAGTCCTCCCTCCAATCTACAAGCTTTTTCGAACTCAGCAAGCTCTTCCACGTTCAAAGAGCCACCCAAGTGTGTGGCCTCCAAAGGTGCACACACCAAAGCCAAAACTCAACGGCAAGACTACGCCTTGAGTTCACGGGTATTTTGCCCTTGGTGCTAGCCTGGGAAAATACCTCAAACTTTTAACTTGAGATTCCTCTAGTCAATTAGACTTAAGGATCCTCAAAATCAGTGGCTTACTCTTAAACTTTAGAGTTGCTCACTTATATAAACCCAAGATATGAAAGGTTTGGTGCAAAAATTTGTAAAGAATTCATTGGGTTTATATAGGTGCTCCAAAGACAACAAAATTAATTAAGAATCTGATGTGGAATAAATGCTAATTTAATCTTAGCCATTGGATCTTAATTTAGTGGTTTAATGAGATTATAAAATCCTAATAAGAGTTTGAGCCAAATTGGAATTCAAATCAAATAACAAATAAAAAAATTTACTATTCACATTACTATTCACATTTTTTTTTTTTATTTATTCCAATTTCCAAAGTGCTCCTATCGTCATTCACCAATCTCTAAGCCACTATGGAACCTCATAAATGATCTGTTCAATAATTAAACACATTGAACCATTTATGAATAATTTCTACAATAATCATATATATTGTTAAATTTGTATTGTGCACTGTTAACCATTGATTTCGATTTTGTTGTGTGTGACCTTTTGGGTTCCCCTCAAGTTGGACATGAAATGAATCGTGATAATTTAATCGAACATAAATTATCCTCCGATCAGATGGTCGTTCGATTTCAATGACCAAGGTTGACATCTAGCAACATGACAATGCCCCCAAATGAGAAGGAAAGATATATATACCCATTCTGTATGCGATTTACATATGATACGGTCCATCGCCTCACTGTATCCCCACCGTTTCACCTAGGGTATGGAAAGTGTCTACCCATATAGTCAAAGGTATGATGTTGATAGTGTCATGAATCGTGCTAACCCAAGAATCTCACATGATTCTTCCGCTGCGGCCACAGTCTCAAGCACTGATCACACATATCAACTCGCGAACTGGAATACTACTCTTATAAGAAAATATTATCCGAGAGAGTGACGATTCTCTGTTGTATCCTTACAAACTTCATGTGTTTCAACAAATGACCCAATCATACCCTTATGACCGGATCTTTTGAACCGGGGAAGGAGAATGCCAAAGTTATTTGATTCACACATAAGATTGTAAATACCTCAAGTCTAAGGACTAGTCATACAATCGATACATGAAAGTTCTCACAGACACATGGGATAAACACTCCATGTGAAAACTTTCGGCAGTCAGTTCGATGGATACGAGCAACTCATGCATCCATGTGATACACCAAGCGAACGGATCTCCGCTAGTAGCCTATGAGATCGGCTACCCCACATAAAGGCGGATCATATCATCATGATAGTCTCTCCGCTTTGTGAACACCCAGATTATTCACAAAACTATGACTAGGAAAGTTTAAGAGTAATGATTCTCATAAGGCGTGGAAGCCATCATCTTATTACTCCAAGGGCTTTATTACATTGTTTGATGATTTATATAATCTATTTAAGACACATATAATAAAGATTTCCATTTTATTAATTAATAAAAATATTACAAATACATGTACATATAGCCCTTCCACAAGTTGGGTATATGGCATATCCCTAACATATTTTAGTACAGATTGATAAATTCTACTACACAGTTGATTTCCTGATTTTTGACACCCAGTCTGTAGTTAACACTGAGTCAAAAATCCCACTCATATTAGGAAGACCTTTTCTTGCTACAGCTAATGCCCTTATCAATTGTAGGAATGGTCTCATGAAGCTATCATTTGGGAATATGACACTGGAAGTAAACATTTTCACGTTGAAAAGCAACCACAAGGTGATGATGAGTGTCAATATACATACATGCTAGAAACAGTCCTATCAGAAACAGCTTCTCTACAACCTGAATCAAATCCTCCTGACTGAAACTGATCCCAAGGAACCGTAAAAGGAGGAGAAGGAAAGTTAGTGCTCAGTTAAAGACGATACTTGGGAAGTTAAAAAGGAGGTTGAACCAATTGATAAAATCTCAGCCATCAGTCGACCCTGGCGGATCAATGCATACACTGTCGCAGCTAGACACAAATTCTTTCTCATGTCTTTATCAGTTCACTACATGGAAGCCACCATGACAACATTAAGTGGTCATGTCTGGCTAAAGACGTTAAACTTAGCGATAGCAGTTAGGCAACCCTTGCATATGCATTTATTTTATTTTATTTTATTTACTTTTATTTTATTTTATTGTGGCTAATTGCATGTTTATTATTGCATAAGTATTTATGCAGGTCTTAGCAAAACCTACACAGCCACACAACTAAAGTCTTACCAGCAGGAACCTGATCAACTTCGCGCCTGGTAGTGTTGTTCTTTAATCATTTTTCTTTATATTTATCATACATTTAGGAAAATGCAAGTTTTAAGTGTGGGGGTGGTGCAGCATGCCATTATAAACCTGTTATTAAAAAAAATATGTGTTTTGTTTGTTTTTAGTCCTTAATAGTTAAGCATAAATCCAATGATGATATTATTTGTTTTATGGTGAAATCTTAGGAACGATAAGTTCGTGATGTACTTTTATCTGTTGCATTGAGTAATTGATCTAGGTTTAGACTCGTAAGCACTTTATTATAGGTTTTTTAGCAGTGAAAGCCTATGTTTGGAAAGATGACTAGTTGAAAAAAAAACATGTCGATGATGACTGTTTGCTTAGATGTCTATCCTCTGTGCTAGTGTATTATGATGTATGGTATGGTTAAAAATAAAAAGAAAAAGACTCTAAAAATGAAATTAAACCACCTATAACCGATAAGTATGAAGCTACCCATGGGCGAGTATTAGGACCACCATGAGGAGGAATGCTACCTTAAAGGTAGGTGTGTTGAAAGAAAAAGTAGAGTTGAAAAAAAACAAAAAAAAAACAAAAGAGAGCAAGAAAATGAAAAAGAAAAGCATACCATACTGAGCACATAAGGAAATTACAGAGTACATTCGAGAATATCTAGGTTTGGTTTGACCCATCAGATCCCAATTTTTAAACGAAATCATTGAGTTGGCTTACCTAGGAATTAAGCTGTGAATAAACCTCTACACACACACATTGTGAGTCTGCCTTAGATGATTTATTCGAGTTTTGGGATTTGAGTAAAATGAGTACTTTGAAGTGTCTCTGATTTCATTACTAGGCATTCTTTGAGGACAATAATATGTGTAACTATTGGGACTAATTGTTTTGTTATTTTCAGTTTGCATGTGTTTTAATGAACGTTTGTGGGTGTCGTCCCTGTCAGCCCTCACGAGACTATAACTCGTCCACTAGGGACACCTAGGGGTTTAAACGGCTTGTTGCATACGCTAAATATAATCGTGATCCCTACGAAATGGCTTAGATGGTTTTATTTATTTAGTTCTTATTTTATTTTTACTCTGAATTGCTATGGACTAGCAATAAGCTGGTTGGGGGTTGTGATAAGTGCACGAAAGTGTACTTAGAACACCACTAACTCGGCTTGTTTTATCATATGTTTTAATCTTAATTAGAGTTTTTTGTGCTTTGTTATTCGGAGCAATGGAAAATGAAGAATGGAGCAATAAAACATATTTCGGAGCCTAACGGAAGCATCGGACGCAAGACATGAAGCACCAGCGGAAAGAATCACTGGCACCGCGGCGCCTAACTTCTTAAAAATCTGGAAAATCGATCATCATATATGGGTGGATCCACCCATAGTCAAGTAAACTCCGGACTGATATAACATGAGCAACTGTGGCAAATTTCTCCTCATAATCCACATCATATTCTCGAGCGAATCCCTTAGCAAAGAGATGCACTTTATAACGCTCGATTAAAACCATACGAGTGAGTTTTGATTTTGTATTCCTATTTGCATCCCACTAGAGTTTTACTAGAAAGAAGATCCATCAAGTCCCACGTGTCAGTCTTTTCCAAACATGTAATTAATCTTCCCATAGTATCTTGCTATCATGAGGATTAAAGGATGCTTCTTTATAGGACTGGGGTTCATGTTGATTTCTAATTAGGTCCCCAAGAATGAAATCAAGCATAAAAACGCAAGTGAATACACAAAGGAGAATGGCGGAAACATACTCACAATGAACAGATCTTGCGACGCGAAGAACACAAGCCTTCAAGCTCCCTCAAAGGTCACGGCAGTAGCTTCTCCTTGCAGTGGACTGCTCGGTTGTGGCTCCTTTAGCTCCT
>SKCR01007418.1:0-45230 GCA_019454045.1 Zanthoxylum bungeanum | reverse complement strand
ACGTTGATAAAGATAATCCAATGAATAGAGAGATTCTAGAGTCTGATTTCACCTAGTTATCCTCTATGTATTTATTATGCCAATCATTTATTATTCAGTTGCATTGTTTATAAGCCAAGAATCCTAGAGTATTCCACTCCCTCTCCCGAGCAATAGTGAAAAGATTATTAATTATCGACTTCGATATCCCTATAAAAATCTAGTAATCAACAATTCATTACGTTCTGTGATTTTGTGTTAACGACTTCAAAGGAATTATAGATTCTCCCAAACTCTATAAATCTCCTAGGTTATATTCTCTAGATCATATTCAAAATCCTTCTCTCCCGAGCGATAGATTTTAAACATTCATTATCTCAATTTTTGGCCAACAAACAAGAAGCATTAAACACAAAAGAATATAAATAAACAGAATTATAACTTCATAAAAATCAAACTGGAAATCAATACATAGGTTTAAGCATTGACTACATCATCCGCTAGAATTATGGAGTTAGTTCATGACCAAATAGTAAAACAATGGAAGTGATGTCATGAACATAATGGAAATCATTAGAGTTTTAAGAAAGAAACTAGATGATAAAACCCGAATTGAATCCATTCGTCTCGGACGTTACCGCCTTTGTCTCCTATTGTGGCTCTTCAATCTACCTTCTTGGATCTCTCTAAAATTTGTGTTTAGAACTCTTGAATTGTGTATTAGCCTCCTCTCTAGGGTTTTGGACGAGCTTATGTATTTATAGGAAAGTCTTGGAGTTCTTGTGCATGTAAAACCCTAAAAATGGATGATTATGGGCTTCATTCGCAGTGTTGCGGTGTTGGAAAGTGGCGTCGCGGCGCTGAACTCACTAGATTTTTGTATAGAGTTCGCTGAAGGGGCGTCGGGACATCGGAAAGTGGGCGTCGCGATGCCAGACGCAATTTTTGGATGCTATTTTCTGGGTTTTTTCCGCTCTTCCCGCGTGCTTCTGATGCGTCCGTAGCGTCCCAAAATAAGTCAAATTGCCCCAAGTCTGTGTTCCAATGCTTCCTACAAATAAAACGTAAAGGAAACTACAAACATACATTAAATGGCACAGAATTTAACAAGATAGTAGGCTAAGAATGCATGAATATGTGAGTATAAATTGCACTTATCAAACACCACAAACTTAAGATTTTGCTAGTCCCGAGCAAAAGACAAGATAAAAACTAAACAAACAAAATTAACAAAATTAACTATACCATTTTTGTAGGGATCACGATTGCATTTAGCGTATGTAACAAGCCTTTAAACCCATAGGCGGCCCTAGTGGATGAGTTATAGTCTCGTGAGGGCTTGCAGTGACGACACCCACAAACGTCATTCAAACACATGCAATCATTCAAAAATAATGAAAATAAATAAAGTAGTCCTGATAGTTACGTATAATATTTTCTTCAATGAATGTCTTCTAATGAAATCAAAAACCTTTAAAGTACTCAATGCAACTAAAATCCAAGTTCTTGAATAAATTATCTAAGCTAGACTCACAGTGTGTATTTATGTGTGTAAAATTTCATTCACAGCTCGACTCTTAAGTAAGCCAACTCAATGATTTCGTCCAAAAAATTGGGATCTGATGGATCAAACCAATCTAGATATCTCAAAAGTACTATGTATTTGCTCAGTATGGTACAATTTTTTTCCCTTCCCTTTTCCCTTTTTCATTTTTTTAATACACCTCCTTTAAGGTAGCATTTCTCCTCATGGTGGTCTTAACACTCACCCAAGGGTAGCTTCACGCTTATCGGTTATAAGTGGTTTAACTTTTTTTCTTTCAATTTTTTTCTTTCAATTTTTTTCTTTCAATTTTTTTCTTTCAATTTTTTTATTTTATTTCTTTTTTATCATACCATACATCATAACACTAGCATATTGAGATAAATATCTCAGCAAAAGGTCATTCATCCGCAATCAATTTCTTCAACTAGTCACTTTATCAATTACTTAGGTTCTTACTACTAAAAACCTATTGTTCAGTGCTTACGAGTCTAACCTATATCACCTACTCAAGGCATCGGATAAAAATCAATGGGAAACTTATCGTTTCTAAAATTTCATTTTAAAGCAAACAAAATCCATCATTAGACTTATGCTTTACTATCAAGGATAAAAAATAGAAAAAATAAATTTAAAATAAATTTTTTTAAAATTAGCAGGAACTATCACTACATGCACACACCCCCAAACTTAAAACTTGAATTGTCATCAATGTAAGATAAACATAAAGAAACAAAAGTAAGAAACAACACTACCGTGCATGGAGTTGATCGGGCTCCTGCTGATCAGAATTTAATTGTGCGAGTTGTGTGGGTTGCACTGTTACCTGCATAAATACACATGCAAACTAATAAAATATCAAATATCACACAATAAAATAAAATAAAGTAAATAAAACAACTATAAAAAATGCAAATGCAAGGGTTGTCTCCCCGCTAGCGCTAAGTTTAACGTCTTCAGCCAGACGCAACCACCCAAATGATCATGGTGGCTTCAGTGTAATGGATCGAGTAATCTCATGTGCTTTCTTCTTTGGTATCCACTGGTTGTTATGACATGAAAAAGATAGTTTGGCGGGCTATGGCATTTTATCCATGGATGGTCCTCCAGGGTCCACCGATGGTTGAACTTTTGGACTACACATGTGGCAAAATTGACTTGACCACATTTTGAGCTTCCCAGGGATCATCTTCAAGTAAACACTGACTCTTGATTTCCTATTTTTACGGTGCTTTGAGGGTGATTTCAGTCCTGGCTGCGGAGAATCTTCTTTGCATCGGTTCACTATGCTTATTGGTTGCTTAATTGTTGATTCACCCTGCGTGTTTGCAACTCAATTCTCTACAATATAATCCCTGTGACATTCTTCATCACCTTGAGGGCTCGACATTGCTATGAAAACACTAAATGTGACTTCTTCATCTTGAACTATCATTTTCATTTCACCTTTCTGCACATCAATGACCATTTTACTGGTTGCCAAAAACGGTCTCCCAAGGATGATTAGGACGTCATGATCCTCTTCCATATCAAGCACAAGAAAGTCAGCAGGAAAATATAACTTATCCACCTTAACCAAGACATCTTCTACTATTCCTCATGGGTAGGTGAGAGATTTATCTGCTAGCTGCAAAGTAACTGTGGTTGGCTTCGCCTCACATATGCCTAACTGTTTGTAGATGGATAAGGCATGAGATTTATACTTGCACCAAAATTGCATAGCGTCTTACCAAAATATCAATTCCCAATAGTAGACCCGGCCAAGGTTCCGGTTCGGAACCGGAACCGAACTGGTTGGAACCGGACGGTTCCGGTTCCAACCGGTTCCGGTTCCGGAACCTAATCGGTTCGGTTAGGGTTCCTCCCCTAGCCAAACCGGTTGGAACCGTTGGAACTGGAATCGGTTTGCATATATATAATAATATATTTTTTTAATTTTTTAGATAAGATTTTTATTTGTAATTTAGTGTAATTATGTAATGTAATTTAACATAATTTGTAATTTACATAATTTTATTTGTAATTATGTAATTTTATTTGTAATTATTTTCAAAAATAATAATTTATTTTTATTTTCAAAAAAGTAAAAAAAAAAAAAACCGAATGGAACCGGAACCAGACGGTTCGGTTCCGGTTCGGAACCGAACCGAACCGCCGGCCCGGTCTACCCAATAGTGCATGGTATGGTAAAACTGCTTAGATCCTTCAGCTTTGGAGGAATCTTCTTTTGTATAATGACACTACACTCCTTTGTGAGTGCTACTGTTTCAAAATCTACCAGTTTCCTCTTCTTGGACATTATCTCCTTCATAAACTTCACATAATTGGGCATATGTTCCAGAGCGTCTGTGGAGGGAATGTTGATATGGATCTTTTTGAAAGTCTCAAGAAACTTGGCGAACTGAGCATCCGATTTCTTCTTTTGAAAGCGTTGATGGTATGGTAAAGGTGTCTTATGGATTAAAGGTGGCTTATATGGAGGAGCTACTGCACTGTTCCTTTTTTTTTTTTTTTCCTGTTACTGTTTCCTCCTGAAATGCCGCTTCTTTTTCTTTACTACCTAAGTCCTGAGAGGTGTCTTTAATCTATTTTTCACTCCTGAGGGTTATGGATTGACACTGTTCTTTGGGGTTGACTTCAGTATTACTAGGAAACACCTATTTCTGTTGATTGGCCATGGAAGAAGCAATCTGCCCAATCTGTATTTCTAAAGACTTTATTGTTGCTCCAATATTGCCCATATGTGTTTCAATGTTGTTCAGCCTTGACTCATTCTTCTCAAACCTCTCCGAAGTTTTACCAACAAAAGTGCTTATGAGGTCTTCTAAGGAAGGTTTCTGCTAAGCTCTTTGATTATTATAGCCAGTAGGAGGTTGCAAGATATTCTCTGTATTGGCATATGACAAGTTCGGATGGTAATAGTTAGGAATATGATTGCCTCTATAGTTGTTGAAGTTCCGATTGTTCACATACTGAACTTGCTCATATCCTCCATCAGGTAAGATCATTCCATTTGCAGCAGCAACTTTAATAGATGGTTGGCCCTGTTGATTGGTCAATACTGCTAGATGAGTCGTGAGGGGTGACACTTGAGCTATAAGTGCAACAATAGGATCCACCTTACATATACCCGCTACCTTAGGCACAATAATGCGTTTACTTGGCCATTGATAGTTATTGATGGCCATCTCTTCTAATAAAGCATATGTGTCTTCAGCAGATTTTTTGAACAGGATTCCTCCAGCAGCTGCATCGACCATGGTCCTGTTTGGACCATCTGAACCCAATTTTCAAAATTATGCTGTGGGCACCTCCTAAGTAGATCTTTAAAGCGCTCCCAGACCTCATACAGATTCTCAGTCTCCAACTGCCTAAATATGCTAATTTTTGTTCTCAGTTGGACTGATTTAGTTGGTGGAAAGAACCTCGCAAGGAATGTGGTAGCCATATCCTACCACATTATGATGCTTCCCGTCGGAATAGATTGCAACCAACCCCTCGCTTTATCCCTTAAAGAGAATGAGAACAAGTGTAACATGATGGTTTCTTTAGTGACTCCATTCATCTTTATTGTATTTGCCATCTCCAAGAACATCCGTAAATGTATATTGGGATCCTCTACAGCTGAACCCCCAAACTGGTTCTTTTGCACCATGTTGATTAATGCAGGTTTCAGCTCAAAGTTATTGGCATTGATCGGTTGATGGGCAATCCCAGAATAACTGTCATCAATGACTGGCTTAAAGTGATCTCGGATTGCCACATGGCGTGGGTTGTTCTATATGTTTTCAGCCGTTATTGCTTCTTTTTCAAGCATCTTTTCTTTCCTTAGTCTCCTCGCTGTTCTTTCTATTTCAGGATAAAAAAAGAGCGAGTCGAGACTTGTGGATCTTCGCATTCACTGAAGTACAGAAATACAGATAAAAATAATCAAATAAAAACAAAACAAAAATAAAACTTAAAATAAAAATAAATTCTAAATTAAAAATAAGGTTACTTGGTAATAGTATTAATGTGAATTAAATTAACAATCCCCGGCAACGGCGCCAAGAACTTATTGTGATATTTTATATCGTACCACAAGTGTACAATCTCAAGTTTTAGTAAAGATAAGTGAGAGAGTGTCGAACCCACAATGATTGTATTCAACTCACACTAAGTACTATAATTGATAATCCTAACTTTATTCAGAAAACAACTAAATTTAGAATAAACTAATATTAAAACTAAAAACTAAATAAACAAGATAGCAAAACGTTAATAAGATAATCCAATGAATATAGAGATTCTAGAGTCTGATTTCACCTAGTTATCCTCTATGTATTTATTATGCCAATCAATCATTATTCAGTTGCATTGTTTATAAGCCAAGAATCCTAGAGTATTCCACTCCCTCTCCCGAGCAATAGTGAAAAGATTATTAATTACCAACTGCGATATCCATATAAAAATCTATTAATCAACAAATCATTACGTTCTATGATTTTGTTTTAATGACTTCAAAGGAATTATAGATTCTCCCGAACTCTACAAATCTCATAGTTTATATTCTCTAGATCCTATTCAAAATCCATCTCTCCCGAGCGATAGATTCTAAATATTCATCATCTCAATTTGTGGCCAACAAACATGAAGCACTAAAAACAAAAGGAAATAAATAAACTGAATTATAACTTCATAACAATCAAACTAGCAATCAATACATAGGTTCAAGCAATGACTACATCATCCTCTAGAATTATGGAGTTAGTTCATGACAAAATAGTAAAACAATAAAAGTGATGTCATGAACATAATGGAAATCATTAGAGTTTTAAGAAAGAAACTAGATGATAAAACCCGAATTGAATCCCTTCATCTTCCGACGTCACCGCCTTCGTCTCCTATTGTCGCTTTTCAATCTTCCTCATTGGATCTCTCTAAAATATGTGTTTAGAACTCTTGAATTGCGTATTAGCCTCATCTCTAAGGTCTTGGAGTCATTGTGTATGTAAAACCCTAAAAATTGATGATTCTGGGCTTCATTTGCAGCGTCGCGGCATCGAAAAGTGGCGTCGCGGCGCTGAACTCACTGGATTTTTGTATGGAGTTCGCTGAAGGGGCGTCGCAATGTCGGAAAGTGGGCGTCGCGACGCCAAAAACAATTTCATGATGCTATTTTCTGCGTTTTTCGCTCTTCCTGCCTGCTTCCGATGCGTCAGTATGGTCCTAAAACAAGTCAAATTACCCCAAGATCCATGTTCCAATGCTTCCTACAAATAAAACATAAAAGAAACTACAAACGTACATTAAATGGCATGGAATCTAATAAGATGGTAAGCTAAGAATACAAGAATAAATGGGTATAAACCGCACTTATCACATGACTTCTCAAACTTTCCTACCCGACCTCATGTCCCCAAATAAGTGTTAAGCTTGCCCCGGTCGCGCCCGCCGGCGTGACCAGTCAGGGGGGTGCGCCAACCACCTCCACATTGTGTTGGCCGGCGGCAGCCCCCAGGTCGCCGACAAACGATGATAAGGAGAGAGAAAATACAAGGAATGGGTTTGTCGATCCTGAGCCACCCACCAAATCGAAGCTCTCGGAGAGTACTATAAGTTGGCGGTGATGGATTTTCCATTCCGTGCACGATTGCACACGAAACGAGGAAAGAAGATTCAAATGAATAGTGACCCATGGTGAACCTTAGCTCCAATCAAAATTTCATTGATTCCAGCACGCTCGTGGGATCGTTTGGAGTCCGTATATGGCCTCGAAATCTCGGTAAGACTCCCTGTAAAAATCCACAAATTTCAAGTTTATAATTAAATGTTCGGATGTGTCTAGTAGCATTGTGGAGTAGAGTATTGATATAAATTAAAATATTTGAGTATTAGTATGTTGAATATGAGCATTGGGTAGAATCCGAGTGAAAACGGAACGAGTTTGATCGATCCGATAGAATATGTAATTTTCTGGTATAAGTGGATTTTTTGCGAATAATGATGTGTTTTGATTTTAGCGATAGTTATGATTATATATTATATTATGAACATTTTTGGATAAATCCGGTAGGTTCGGAGGGTTCGGGACCCTTCTGTAGCGTTTGCGAAACCTTTTCAGAAGATTTTCCATAAATGCGTAAACCAATAATTTAGGTGAACTAGTGGTTTGGAATAGTTTGTAATGGTGTTTTAATATTATCGAAACTGAAAATATTGAAATCGGATATGTTTTGGTTGTCCTAGAAAGATCCGAGATTTTGTCAATATAAAGTCAAGAATTTTATTAAGTTGCGATTCTGACGGCATTTCGGCTTTTGTTTTGGCAGACTTAACTAGAATCTGGAGTGCTCATGAAGCCAGATAAGTAACACATGTGATGAGTTCTCCAATTATTCATTTCGTAATTTTTTTAAACATATATAAATATATAGTGTGTGTGGAGATGGTTGAAAGGTTTAGGATAGTTACAATATGGATTTGAGAAAGGACTTCGAGATTGTGTATAGTTGAGTTAGTCGACCATCACAGGTATGGATTTTTGTTATTGCTATGATATGAAGTGAGTAGTTTGATGATCATAATATTGGTATGTATGTATTGATGTGTCTTGAAGTAAAATGTTCAAGGATAATGCTATGATATGTATTTTGAAAAGATTGATGAGTTTAATATCTACATGTATGTATTGATGCATGTAACTGCATGGACTCATAATGGTATGTGTATGTATGAATGTATGTAAGGGTATGAACCAGTATCGATATGAACGCATGTATATAAATGAATATGGAAAGGTATAAGTATATGAACATGTATTCGTATATGCATATGATGTTAAGACATGAAGATTTATAAAGGCTATGGTACTTGAATTTGAAGTAATACATATATTTATATGTTTGAAACATATGTATGTATGTGAGTATTTGAATGATGTTTTAGAGTGTTTGTTATGGATGTGTTTGTATATGAGAACTCGTGCGATGAGTTTAGTGGGTCGTGATATGTATGCATGAATGTAGGTTTACTTGGTTGATGATTTTGTGGTATAGTAGTCGAGCTGGTTAGGAATCCATTCGATGAAATTTATCTCTATATATATATTCTAAAATAGGTAATGAGTCCCGTACGAGTATTGTATGAGTAAGCCAGCCTTATGTATGTGTTGCTTGATGGTATGTTATTTGATGTATTGATTGTTTTGTGTGCTTCATGGTTGGTGCATGATGATTGTATGTGTGACTATGTGTATGTGCGTGTATGGTAGAACTCATAGAATATATTGATAGTGAATGCTTATGTGAAATGAATAAATGAATGAATTTGAAAGCTGATGTAAGTATCATATGTTATAAAACATGTTTGTTAAGTTGTATTGGTGTGTATGTATATGTGTAAACTTGGGATTATTTTTACATGTATATAAGAAAGGTGTGCCACGATATGTGTAAATGCATATGAATCATGAATGTTAAGCCATTGAGGAAGTTTGCATTGAATTGAAAGAGTTTGTTTCAAATGAAGAAAGTTTGTTTAACTTGTCGATTTGATGATATTTCAAATATGGATATTTGTGATAAAGGGTAGATATATGACTTCATGTTTCACGTGATTGAAGTGAGATTGATGTTAACGATATACTCGATGATATTTGAGCTTTGCTTTGTGTGCTTTGAACGTTATTTATGAGATTGATACACATGTAGACATGTTAATATGAAAATTTGACATGGGTTAAGAATAAAGGACATTAACAAGTTAATAATTTCGAACTTATAACAATTTAGTAATTCAGTTAATCTATTGATATATTTGACTTGTTTGTTGTAATACTAGCATAGTTACTTACTAAGTTTTTAAAACTCACATCAAACCAGTTTGTTAATTTTACAGGTTGGCTTCAAGATGGATCAACCACTTCAGCTTTGGAAGTCATGCTCGAGACGCGGATCACCCAAGCGGCAGTCACCATAGCAAGTGTCCTGAGAGAAGTTTTAGAAGATTAGGATATTTGATTTATTATTTTGTTTGTCGTGCTGAGTACGTCGTTTGTATTAAGTTAATTTTTTATTCGCTGATGATGTTGTGGGCACAGAGCCATTGAGTGTTAGTTGATGATATGGGCACAAAACCCTTAGGTGACGATATTGATATGTTTTGTGTAGACATGAGGTCCTTTTATTTGTTGGATGTCTTTTTAGATTTCTTTTTATGCTGGACTGTGATCCAGTTTGTCCAGTTTTAGAATACATCATACCAGATGTTTTTTTTTATAAATTTAGACGCTTATGGAGATGGGTTAAACTTGTCTCCTGCCGGTAGCAACCTGCCTTTGGCAGGGTGCTACAATATATATATATATATATAAATAATTGTTCACGTAAGCAGCATGTTGCCATCAGATTTGATCATTTGATGGAACCGATTTACCACTCGATCTTCCACGTTATTCTCGTAGAAACATATTAGTTTAATTAATTAATAATGTAATTTCTTATTATTAATTATAAAAATAAGTCTCATTAAAATAAAAAACATATGTGAATCTCTATAATTAATTTTTTTAATTACCTATTATAATAAAAAGATATATTAAATCTCCTATTAAAATTAAAAAAACATGTCACACAAAATATCTAAAATTAATTTTTTATTAGTAACTTATAAAATTAAGATAAGAAACCTATTACAATATAAAATCATAAGCTCCTATTAAAATATGAAAAATATTAATTAAATTAATTAATAATGTAATTTCTTATTATTAAATTATAAATTAAGTCACATTAAATAAAAAAACAGATGTGGAACCTAATTTCTATAATTAATTTTTTTAATTACCTATTATAATAAAAAGATACATTGTAATCTCATATTAAAATAAAAAAAACATACGTAATACCAAATCTCTAAGAATAATTTTTTATTAGTAACTTATAAAATTAAGATAAAAAACCTATTACAATATTAAAACATAATCTCCTACTAAAATAAGAGACATAAATAGCAGTTGTCCACAAAAACTAGACAATTTTTTAGTTTTTGGATATATTGTTATTTGTTATTTTACTTTGAATTGTTTCTATAAGCATTTTCATGAATTTTTTATTATTTGTTGTGCTTCATGATGTAAAATCTGATTATTAACTCTTGCACAGTGACAATTAAGATTTCAAGTTCGATAAGAAAATATAGGTTTAAATTGAATAAATTACATTAAATTTTATTGGAATTCACCCGAAAGGAAATTAAATATTTTTAAAGTTATTTATAACTAAGAATATGCTTTCAAACGAGAGAGTAAGACGAGAGAAAAACTCTAATGTGAATTAAAAATACTGTTTGAGAATTGATAGACAAACAAATGAGACATAAATATAAGTGTAAGTAAATCAATTGTCTCATTTAAACTATAAAACCAACTAGATCCGGATTATTTACAAGATCAATATATAAAATCTTATTAAATTTTTGTTATAATATGAAATTATAGTTAAAGATGTGCTCAATCTGCACAAAATGCGAGCCCTATACTAGTTTTAAAATAAATTGATATTCACAATTGATTATAGAGAGAATGCCACTTTTCCCTAACGTTTATAACATTTCTTACTTATTTATATTATTTTCATAATATCGCAACACCCTCAAGTCAAAAAGTAAAAGAAATCTTTTTAGTTTATCATTGTTTTGACATATTTACCATGTTATTAAAAAATTAACAATTTTACAACATTAATAATTATTTTTATAGAAATTTATTTTATTTTAATATCTTAATAAATTTATTCTAATTACACTTTAGTCTAATTCAATTTTAAATTCTTCTATTTAGTTTTATACTGCAGTATATTAAATAAATAAAATAAAACTAGAAATATAATGTTAAGAATATGCCTTATACTCAACTTCTGTGTGTGTGTTTTTTTTTTATGTAAATGTATTTATAATAAAGTAGGCTTGTACTTATAATTATAAATTCAGATTAATCAATAAAATGACATTATATAAATATATATATAAATCAGTGTTCACGTAAGCACATGTTGCCATGAGATTTGATCATGTGATGGAACCGATTTACCACTCGATCTTCCACGTTATTCTCGTCATCAAGAAATTAAAGTGTAGGCTCCTTTGTACTCATAATATTTTCTCTAAACTTTATCGAGAATAATAGTCACACTTTTTTTCCTCCTCTCTATGAAAGAATGATGGCTAGGTATTCTAAAATGAATTAGGGTTAATATTAGAGAACATTTGCCTTTTATATACTAGAATTTATGTCAAATAAATTGTAATCAAAATTACAATATTAACCCTTATGAAACCCTTGGAATTTCAACCATTACACACATTTTGTAACATAAAATTTTGATTTAATGTGTTAATCGAAATCAAATTTCAATACACATTAAATTTAAAATTTTATATTAATGTACCTTAATCAATTCAAATTTAAAATTTTTAAATTTGAAATGTGATTATCTCATAATTATAAACATTTGAAATTTTTTATGTTAAAATTATTATTATAATTTTCATGTGTGACTATAATTATTAATCATATTAATAATTTTAGCATAACAAATTATTATGAATGTAAGTTGATAATTGGATTTTCCAATTATTTATGATTTCCTCTAGTGTATCGAGCTAGTACGAGGACCAAATGAACCCGTAGCTCTGAACTCCAATAATCTCGGGATATTGATTAAAACTGTTTAATCAAATATTCTGAATTATTAACTTTAGGTTATTCCACTAAAAACCTAAATCTGCAATATCGTCACTGTAGATACTTTACATAAATCGATCCACGCCGGTGTCCACCTTTATAATCACTGGATATAGATTGACCCTCCATGAGTATCTCATAATTAGAGTGGATCATAGTGTCTGTTATATCCCTATAATTATCTTTGTACCATAAGTATCGTTGATTCTTTAATAAACAATTTATTTATAACTATTATGAATATTATCTTTCAATTCGTAATATAAAGATTCGAGCGCTCTAATTATTCAAGTACCGAATCAACCCTTAAGGAAGATACTCATCTATTTCTCGCAAGAATGAGTGGATTCCATATCTATGTAAAACATCCCCAATAATACCCAAATCATGTCCCCAAAGTATGTAGCTATTGGTCAGGATTGCTACACCAACTTTACCTTTGTAAATCAAAGGATATAGTTTGCCATGAAGGAGTTCGTAATACACTCCAGATTTAGATCAACCAATATATGATCATCTATTAGACTTATATGAATTTCTTTGTTAAATGGATATTAAAAGAAATTCATTTTCTTCATGTCCAATACTATATGATCTCATTATATAAGGTGCCTCCATTCCCATGTCTCCACATGAACGACCCCGATCAAAGTCATCATACATTATGGATGGACCACAGCTATAAATAAATCACAAATAAAGTGCTCGTCTTTTTTCGCTCTCTATGGACTATTTTGGACTACCAATTTCAGATTTAATTTTTTTTATGTATAACACTTATACACTAAGTCTGAAAGAACATTAGTAACCAAAAACATTCGTCAAAACTTAATAACTTACAAATTTAAAATCAACACTTTGATAAATGAAAAACTGTATCATTTATATATTAAGTAAATTCCGTTTACATATTACATGATGTTCTAGGGTATAAATTCCAACAATCTCCCACTTGTACTAGAGCAAATGAGACATATCGTGTAATCCTAGACTGTAACATCCCCAATTTGGGAGATGCTACTGGCAGGGAATAGACCGTACTATCCCCATGAGCCTCTGACTTTCTAATAATGACCAACACTGATACTATTTTCTCAAGCATAATTTCATATATGGGACCATTGCTCAGATCCATAACATAGAATGTAAAACAATACACATAAAATTGAATACTCAACATCAATAATCTTAAAAACTTTATACACAAATACTTATACATAACTTTACTATACAGATATCTGGAACTGGACTTGACTTGACTTGACTGAACTTTATTTCTGACTTGACCTGGTAGACCAAACACCTTAGTGACTGCCATCAGTATCCATCCTCCCGAGCTCATCCTCCAGGTAAACCTGCAAAATAAAATACTGGGAGTGAGGGTGTTAGATCATTTTAATGACCTAAGTGAGTGGACAACTAAAATAAAATAGGAACTCAAGTAGTTTTGAAAGATCCATGGTTCAAAAATCAAATTTGTCTCTAAACATTTTTTTGAAATCTCTTTCCTTATTTGACACAACTTTCTTTCTGGAAATCTTTTCCGAAAACTATTTCTGGTCTGAAATTTTTGAAACTCTCATAAAATAGTTTCTTATGCAAACTTTTCTTGAAATCATCTTTTCTGTAAAGTTGTCTCTGAAAATCCTATTTCTGAAAACCCTTTATCTGAAAGTCTGCTGAAAACCTGACGCATGGGGCGTTACGTATCGCCGTCCCCCCATATGCCTAACTAGAGCAATGAGTGCAAATCCATGATATTGGGGTGTTATGTATCACCGTCCCCAAAAGCATGCCACTACATGTCCCTGAAACTAGGGTCTAGGGGCGTTACGTATCACCGTCCCCCCTAGCCCTGAAATCTGGTGGTCTTGGGGAGTTACGTATCGTTGTCCCCCAAGCCACAAATCTGGAGCCGTGGTACAGATCTATGCTACCCTCCATTCTCTGAATCTAGGATCTAGGGGCATCTGTCATTCGTAGTCTCGAACTGCGTGTGCACACGATGTCTGAATCTGTCAATTTCATATCTGAGTTAAGTTACATACTGAGGTCGGTTTTTCCCCCATGCCTCGAAATTATAGAATCATGCTTTTGTAAAGATCACTTTTCTAAATCACTTTTCGGAACATTCATAATCAAATTATACTTTAAAAGTAAACTTGGCTAATGCCCTAAATGTAGAAAAGTAAGTCTTATATGAAAAATAACATAATGAAAATCAACTTAAGGGAAACATTTCCACTCACTGATTTGGAGTCCCGCTAACATTAGATTACTTTGCTGAAGAAGTTTGTGGTTCTTGCGATGACCTTTAATTGTAACTTAATTAGAATACGAATCGTGGAATACATTTCAAAACTATCGTCATATAATATTCTAGGTTTGGGATATGATAAATTACGTGTATATGAGATGATACGAAACCTTTCGAATGATCTCTAATATCATGAGTTGAAACTAAGTTGACTAAAGATTAATCTAGAAAAATGGTCACGTGTCGCGACGCGAATCGTTACGCGTCGTGATGCTCACATGGGTAGGGTGAGGCAGAAGGCTTTCATGTATCGTGTCACGACGCCAAGCTTTGCCCGTCACGATGCTCACTCGAGTAGGCTGAGACAGAGAGCTTCCCATGTTTCGCTTCACGACATGAGTCCTTGATCGTCGTGATGCTCACAATCCATAACTGAGTCAGGGGCAACTTCCCAATACGCGTCACGATGCTGGGTGTTGGGCGTCGCGACATTAGGCTAATTTCAGGGCCTAACAACAACTTTCCAAGGACATACTTTATAATAACACAACACCCCCACCTTTAAACAAGTTAATTCAATTATCCACAATCCAATTACCTCATTTCCACTCTTCCATTATCATCACACCATTTAATTAAAAAAAAAAACACCCAATTCACGTATCCTTTAAGGTTTCTTATCTTAGGGATTTCTCAAAATCATTATTTTCTTAACACTAAAATCACATAAACATCAATAACCAAAATTCAATAATATCCACTAACCAACAAATCATTAAAACATCAATATTTTAAATTTGTGCTATGTTTTTCTTACCTTGAATCAATGTCTTTCTTCTCAATTAGAGCCTCCAAGCTCCCTTTTCTTATTCTTAAGCTTATGGTGGATTGGGTTGCCTTTGATTACCCCTTGATTTTGGTGGAAAATGACTTTCCTTTCATCCTCTTCCTTCTTCCTTCTCCCTATTCTCTTTCACGTTTCTTCTTCTTTTATTTCCCTTTTCAAGATGCAAGAATAGTAACCTTTATATACTAGGGGTTATTAACTCATTTTCCTCTTCTTGATTTGTTTATCACTTTATAAAGAAGTTTAAGGGGTTTGAGGGATATTTAGGGTTATTGGACCATCATAAGAAAAATGTTGGTCTTGGGTTTGAAGAGTAATCTCATTCTTTATGTCTTATTTTCTCCATTGTGTAGAGGGTCTGAGAAAATCACCAAATTCGACCTAGTTCTTCTCAGAATTTGGAAAATTGTTCAACGTAAAAGTTGTAGATCTAGGTCTTAGCCTACTGATGATATAACATTCATAAAAAATGGAGTTTGTATGAAAAAGTTACGGCCCAACCACAGGATGTTCAGATTTAGCCTTGAAATGAATTTCGCATTGGAACTGTGATAATTTTGCCGATTGTCCAAAAAAATTATTTCATGAGTGTATACGTGTCCAAAAATAATTTATATTATATGACACTCGTCCCATAATGTAACAGTAGTTATAAATTTTCCCCTTCTTAAATATGATTCGTCCTCGAATCCCTTTTAGGGTTTAACTCACAGATCTGTCTTGGTTTAAGGATATCTGCTCTTCTGTTTAGAAATTTAATATTAAAACTTCTGGAAATCTCTTGCCATGCTTGTACATACTACTTCAAATTTTGTGGGCCTTAGTGAACTTCTACTTAGTACTTTACACTTACCGTCATACTACCACTAACTTTATGCATCTCAGAAATCTCATTTCGAAGCCTCTAATTATACTCAACATCCTCTATTTCGACTATTTGAATGAACTATCAGTCTTAAAATTATACTATATTCAGGGCCTGTTGTCTCATTTATCTTAGTTCCATTCTTTATATCTTTCCATGACAACAATAATTCCTAAATATCATAAGAGACTTCCGTTATTCTTCACGTTTAAGGTGTCGCTATTGTATTTTGTATTACAACCAATGACCTTCGTTTTCCATTGACTTGTGTATATCTTGGGTTCTCGACTACTCTTAATAATATAACAACTTAATAACCTCATAAGATATATCTTAATAGATATTTTCTTAGCTTCATATACTAGATCTTATTGATCGGTGGTAACACATACGTAACACAAGTGCACATATCGCTCAAGTAATATAAAATGTATCGATTCCACGAGGACTTAATACCTATACTATCAATTTATGAAGCTAAATGTCTATGAATATCTAATTGATTTGATTGTTGGATGAAATATGATTTTTATCTAAAACAAGTAAATAAAACAAAACAAAGGTAGATTTTAAGTTTTAAACAATGATATGAAAATATCCAGGGTTGTGAATCCTACCAATATCTTTCTAAAGATGAGTTGATTACCATATGTTTGTGTAATATGTCAGTTTACTAACCTGGAACATGAAGTTATGTAAAAGCCTCTTCCGATGGTCAGATGCAAACACCCAAAGTAACCCAATTAATTATATTCCTATGTTAATTAAGAAACTCTAAATTCATTAAGTTTAATTTCCAATTATGGCTATCCACACCCGACATGTATATTCCTATCCTGGAAGGAAATCTCTACGGTCAGTATGAGATCGTGAGCTATTGAGTCTACGGCTAAACCTAAAATCCCTTTTCGAAGTTCATTTTAAGTTTACATAATCAATCTTATTAGTGGCCAATTAACAAAAAGCATTAAGAACTAGACTCAATAAATAAACCAAGACATCACACAAGACATATGAAAAGTCAATTTATTAAATCATTGATATTGGTTTTCATCACAACCCTATATAACGTATTTAGTTACAACACATATCTAGGAATACTAAAGACACAAATAAATAAAACATTATAAAACAAATTTGAAAACTAAAAAGGTAAAAATTACAATAATGAAATAAAATACTAGGGTTTGGGGATCCATTTTTATTATTTCAAATCTAGAAATCTCTCTTATTATAATATATAAATTTGCGTTATATTACCAACCGACCATATAGGCAGCATCCTGATTAAGTCAGATTTTAATTAATTTCAACCAACCATAAATACGGTATCCAATTAATTCGGGTTAAAATTAATTTAATAAAGTCCAACTGACCAATAAGGCGGTATCCAATTAAGTCTGGTTTTAAGATAATTATATATTATAAAATAAGGGAGATTGATCTAATTATTATAATAAAAGTTTCACCTTCACTCCAGTAGAAAGAAGTTACCTACTCAAGCTTTTAAATAAAACAAAGAAAGATTTATTACTTAAAATAAAATTTAATTACAAGAAAACTGAAATTAAACAAACAAGATACTATCTTCTTAGTATTCTAAGGAAATTCCCGAGAAGAAAGTATGAATTTTCCTTCCGAATCAGGCCTCTATTTCGGTACGCGTCGCGACGCGTAGAGCTTGTGTGTCACGACACGTGCTACAGTAGATGGTGGCTGTCGACAAATCAATAATTGTGCTGACGTCATGATGATACGGTGATGATGCGAGTGATGACGTGGTGATGACACATGATGTCATAATGACACGATGATGACGCACGTGATGATGCGTGTCGGTAGCGACACGTGTACATTAAATTTTCATTTTGCCATTTTTCATCCGTTTTCACCGTTTTAGCCCAGACTTGATTCCAGCGAGTCCCGATATATTATTTATCTATAAAATAACACAAAACATATCAAAATATTCACAATACCCGAGAAACTATACAAAATATTAAGTAAAATGGGCGGTAAATATTGATATATTTTTCGCTTATCACACCCCCAAACCTAATATTTTGCTAGTCCTCGAGCAAAACAACAAAACGAAATAAAATAAACAACTTAAAAATAAAATTCAAACACTTTCGTAGGGATCACAGTTGTATTTAGCGTATGCAACAAGCCTTTAAAAACCCCTAAGTGTCCCTAGTGGACGAGTTATAGTCTCGTGAGGGCTTACAGCGACGATACCCACAAACGTCAATCAAATGTACAATTAAACACACAAAAAAAGTTAGTGACTAAACAAGTGAAATTCTTTCTAAATTACCAAATAAGTAAATTCTCCGATTATTTTAACCATTCTCTATATACACAACTAACAAGGTATTAATCAATTCATTGTGCCCACAATATTCATGACTGTATTTGAAAAGAGAGTAATATTTTTGTCCTAAAGTTATATCAGAATTCACACCTTTTTGGCAATGGTTTTTTTTTATACTAATAACATATTTAATTCTTGTAGCGAGCTTTGGGCCAGAGACTCCCAAACCAGTTGGCTTTAGGGCACTAGGTGTTAAAACACACCTACAGACTTAATTACTCGGATTTTAGATGTTAAAAGTTCTACCGTTTGACGCAAACAATCACTGCTTACTGAGGCAAGACTTCCGGTTACTAAGTAGAAACTTTTTTATTATTAACTCAGGCTTTTACCGCTTGACTCGAACAGTCACTGCTTATTGAGGCAATATGTTTGGTTACTAAGTAAAAGCATGGTTAATTATTTATATACACAAATATTTTGTTTATATTGCTCTCAGATGTTTCCTCTAATAAACTAGAGCATTGAATATTACAAAGTTTTCACTTACGACCCATGTCCGTATGTTACCATGTATGTTGATAATACCTATCAAATGAGCATATGAAGATCCAATTTAGTCAGTATTATGGAGAATTCACGAATTTAAATAATTCAAAAGGAAATAAACACAAATTAACTTGTTACGAATTAGGTTGAGATACGTCTCAGGAGTGAAAATTCCTTACACAGCTATCTCAAACACAATTCCACCTGATTAGTCAAGTTTAAAATAATTATTTTTTAAAATTTTGAATTTTTGAATAAAAACAACACAAAGAAAAATAAAAACAAGATACTAGTCAACTATTCCCCTCCCCCAAACCTAATTGAGACATTGTCCCCAATATCTAACAAGAAGAAGAAGAGTTTAGAAAACAATACCTGGTTGGCGTGGAATTCTACATCTAAAAAGAAAACTAAAGGTTAAGATCCAGATTTATCTAACGCTTCTTACCACGATCATTATCAGACCAGTTTATCTTGGAAATGATAGGGTCAATTTGTGGTTCAAAGGCTAAGAGTTGGTCAATTAAATCATTGGATGTTCTGGCAGTGAAGAAGATATCTTTTATGGGTTTTGAAAGGAACCCATTTCTCCGGACATCTTCAAGAAACACAAAAAGAAAGTAAAAAAATCCATCAACATTAAACAGTCCAATTGGTTTCTGGTGTATGATCAAGTTTGCCCAAGATAACACTGTAAAAATTTCCTCTATCGTGCCCAAGCCACCTGGCAAAGCAATAAAAGCATCAGCACGGTTAATCATTTCAACAAGTCGTTCGAACATACTTGGCACGATGTATTCCTCTCCGTTTGATTTTCCGATAAGATTTGCGTCCTCCAAAGGTTTTGGGATGATTCCCAAAACTTGACTACCTTCTTCCTGTACGGCTCTTGAAACGTACCCCATTAGTCCAAGATTGCCACCGCCATATACTAAGTGCAGATTCCTTTCTACCATGAATGTACCCAATTCTTTTGATGCTTCAGCAAATTCTATTTTAGAACCAGAACTAGTACTGCAAAACACACAGATGTTAACAACTCGTCTTCTTGAAGTTGCTTCCATTTTTTTAATTTTTGTTTTTTTTTTTAAATATTATTCTCTCTCAAATCTGGATGTGTTGAAGAGAGCAATGACGAGTTGGATTTATAGATCCTGAAAAGGGTGAGTAATAATTGCACTAGTACCTGCCACATGATAATTATTAGCTGAACAATAAATTAAATCGTTAAAGTCAAAAAGTCTGGATCCTGTAGGCGAAAATAAAAGAAAATAACAAAACAAATCACAATTATTTGTTAAAGACAAAGAAATCAAAATTATGTACAGGTACTAACGGCTTGAATGATATCTATGTGTTAGAGACAAGTTTCCCATCCAATTTTTGTATAAATTGGCAAACATGGTATTTTAAAGTCAGATTCCCGAGACTTAATTGTTGTATTTCTCTTCGAAACTATGTATGTAAATTGCGAATCGCGTGATACACATATCCACTGGGATACGTCTCAAGAGTTAATGATATGTCATCTAAGGACTCCTTACTCATACCATCATTAATGAATTTTATTTTATCTTCGTGGTTATCAGACACCATTCCTAAAGAACGACAATGAGTATTGCATGTACAACGTGCACATTTATAACAAACACCTAATCTTTTAGCTATTCTTTTCTTAGCATAGGTGTTTTTTCCTAAACCAGGTAGAAATGAAATAAAAGAGTCAAATGACTCACCTGTCAAGCGAACTCGTGCTTCAATTATCCAACGAATACTAGGAATACCTTGGATCATCAGAAGCCTCATTCTTTCAATGCGTGCTTTGTAGACTTTCATCAGAGAGTTTTGAGGGAGAGAAAGAAAATGCTTGTGAAGTTTTACGAGAACGTTTTCCCTCATATCTGTGACCTTTCCTATAAAAATAAAACACACAAAATCTCAATATATACACAAATTGCAAGGGTTGCCTCCCTACTAGTGCTAAGTTTAATGTCATCAGCTAGATATGACTGCCCGACGTTAGGCTGGATCAACAAGTGTGAGACTCATTTTTTGTCGCTCAAAAGATTCTCCCCAATAGTGCTTGACACGTTGGCTATTGACCCTTAATGTGTTGTTGGAGTTGGGGTTATGTATCTCAACTACTCCGTAGGGTAACACCTAAGTAATTACAAATGGACCTGACCATCATGATTTCAGCTTGCCAGGGAAAATTTTCAACCTTGAGTTGTATAACAACGCCTGCTGCCCTGGTTCCAGTTGTCTGCGAACTATTTTCTGATCATGCCACTTCTTGGTCTTTTCTTTTTACAGTTTGGCATTCTCATAAGCATAAAGGTGAAATTCTTCCAATTCATTCAATTGTAAGAGCCGTTTCTCTCATACTACTTACAGATCAAAATTTAGCTTCTTCAGTGCCTAATACGCTTTATGTTCGACCTCCACAAGCAGATGGCATGCTTTCCCAAAAACCATTCGATATAGGGACATTCCAATGGGTGTCTTATAAGCTGTCCGATAGGCCCATAATGTGTCATCCAATTTTGTAGACGAGTTCCTCCTTGTTGATCCAATGGTTCTCTCGAGGATTCTTTTGATTTCTCTGTTGGAAACTTCAACCTGCCCATTTGACTGTGGATGGTAAGCAGTGACAACTTTATGAGTAACTCCATATTTGGCTAGGAGTGCATCAAGGTACTTGTTGCAGAAGTGTGTACCACCATCACTGATGATCGCTCGATGTGTTCCGAAGCGAGTGAAAATATTCTTTTTGAGGAATTTTAACACCACTTTGGAGTCATTTGATGGCAGTGTTGTTGCTTCAACCCATTTGGAGACGTAGTCTACTGCAACCAGAATGTTCAGGTTTCTATAGGATCAAACAAAGGGTCCAATAAAGTCAATCCCCCATACATCAAATATCTCCACTTCGAGAATGCTTTGAAGAGGTCCGTCATTTCTCTTTGAAATATTTCTCGTTCTCTAGCACATGTTACATTGAAGAATGAATAAGTGAACATCTTTAAACAAAGTGGGCCAGAACAAACTTGATTGTAGGACTTTGGCTGCAGTTTTATCTCTGCTGAAGTGTCCACCATATGGTGATGAATGACAATGCTGCAAGACACTATTGACCACATCA
The DNA here is from genome assembly GCA_019454045.1 of Zanthoxylum bungeanum. Lineage (NCBI taxonomy): Eukaryota > Viridiplantae > Streptophyta > Magnoliopsida > Sapindales > Rutaceae > Zanthoxylum > Zanthoxylum bungeanum. The sequence goes on along the minus strand of SKCR01007418.1, from coordinate 23,011 downwards.
TGTGGAACACAACATCTTAATAACTGATCCGCACAACGTTTGAATAGGTACGGCTAATCCCAGATATAGTGCTTGACTTCCTTGAAAAATTTCTTTCGTTGCTGATGTGTCAATTCCAACGGCCATTTCCTTGATACTATGTATTTCATATAGTCAGCATACCATGGGACTTCCTGTTGCTTGATGGCAAACAACTGTTCATCTGGAAAAGTTTCTTTGATTATCAGCTCAATGCCAGTTGTACCTCCATTTTCGAGCCTTGACAAGTGATCTGCCACTTGATTTTCTGTCCCCTTCCTGTCTCGGATTTCCACGTCAAATTCTTACAGTAGAAGCACCCAACAGATCAATCTGGGCTTGACATCTTTCTTCACGATCAGGTATTTGATTGTTGAATGATCTGTGTAGACCACCACTTTGGGACCCAGCAAATATGAGCGAAATTTATCAAAAACAAACACAACTGCGAGCAACTCCTTTTTAGTTATTGTATAGTTGAGTTATGCTTCATTCAAAGTTTTGTTGGCGTAGTAGATGGTGTGAAAAATTTTTACTTTGCGTTGTCCCAAAACTGCACCTACATCAAAATCACTGGCATCACACATCACTTCAAATGGAATCGTCCAGTCTGGTGCTACTATGATGGGAGTAGAGACCAATTTCTGTTTCAATATTACAATGCATGGTGGCATTCTTTGGTGAAGTTGAAAGGCATATCTTTCTCCAGTAGATTGCACAGAGGTTTAGCAATCTTGGAGAAGTCTTTGATAAATCTCTTGTAAGATCCTGCATGCCCGAGAAAACTTCGAATCCTTTTAATGGATGGTGGTGGAGGTATTTTCTCTATCGTCTCGATCTTTGCTTTTTCTACCTCAATTCTTTTCTGTGAGATCTGATGTCCAAGGAAAATTCCTTCATCCACCATGAAATGGCATTTCTCCCAGTTGAGTACCAGATTGGTATCTTCACATCTTTGTAACACGTTTTCTAGATTTTACAAGCAGTGGTCAAATGAGTCTCAAAATACTGAGAAGTCATCCATGAAGACTTCCATGCTTTGTTCTATAATTTCTGAAAAGATGGCCATCATGCAACGTTGAAATATGGCAGGAGCATTACAGAGTCCAAATGGCATCCTACGTAAAGCAAAAGTACCATACGGGCATGTAAAAATGGTTTTCTCCTGATCTTATGGGGCGATGAAAATCTGATTGTATCATGAGTATCCGTCCAAAAAACAGTAGAATTCATGTCCCGCAATGGTCAATGAATGGTAGTGGGAAATGATCTTTCCGTGTTGCTTTGTTCAGCTTCTTGTAGTCCATGCATACTCTTCATCCAGTCATTGTCCTTGTTGCAATCAACTCGTTTTTTTCATTTGTGACTACAATCATTCCTCTTTTCTTGGTTACATATTACATAGGACTCACCCAAGAGCTGCCAGAGATGGGGTAGATGATGCATGCGTCCAACCATTTGATGATTTCTTTCTTTACGACTTCCTTCATGATTGGATTCAGTCTCCGTTGATGCTCCACTATGGCTTTGTACTCGTCGTTCGTCAGGATTTTATGCATGCAAAATGATGGACTAATGCCTCGGATGTCTGCTATAGTCCAGCCAATAACTCTTTTGTGCTCGCGTAACACTCTCAACAACTTATCTTCCTGCACCCATGTTTGCGACAAAGAAATAATCACAGGTAAATCAAAAGAGTTTTCTAAGTATGCATACCTGAGATGGCTCGGAAGTGGCTTTAGTTCCAACTGCGGTGGTTCTTCAATCGAGGGCTTGATTCGCTATTTTTTTGGTAGTTCCAAGCTTTCCACATGTGGTGTCGATCTGAATCGAGAGGCTCCATCAAGATAGTTGATGCATTCCAGAATCTCATCATCTAATTCTCTGTCAGTCTTGTTGGCGATGCATGCTTCAAGTTTGTCAGTGGAAAGTTGCATTGCATCTATGTTCTGGATGATACTATCTATTACATCAAGTCTGAAACATTCCTCCTCATTTTCGTCATTTGGGAATTTCATGGCTTTGAAAACATTGAATGTTACTTCTTGGTCTTGTACCGTCATGGTTAGTTCACCTTTTTATACATTAATAATGGTTCGACCTGTAGCCAAGAATAGTCTCCCAAGGATGATGGGTACGTCTTTGTCTTCCTCCATGTCAAGGACAATCTAATCTGTTGAGAAAATAAATTTATCGACTTTGACTAGCACATCTTCCATTACACCTCTCGAAAATATGAGTGATCTGTCAGCCAGTTGCAGAGTGACTGAGGTGGGATTTGCTTCTCCAATATGCAGTTTCCTGTAAATAGATAAAGGCATCAAGTTAATACTAGCACCTAAATCACACAAAGCCTTACCGAAGTAATGTTCTCATATGGTGCAAGTGATGGTGAAACTGCTAAGATCCTTTAACTTTGGGGGAAGCTTCCTCTGAATGATGGCGCTACATTCTTCTATCAGTGCTACCATCTCGTAATCTCCCAATCTTCGATTTTGTGACAAAAAATCTTTCATAAATTTGACATAGCTGGGCATTTGTTCCAACGCTTCTGCAAATGGAATGTTGATATGCAGCTTTTTAAAGATCTCCAGAAATCGAGCAAATTGCTTGTCCAGATTGTGTTTTTGGAGACATAGTGGAAAAGGTGGAGGTGGAGTAAATCTTTCTTAATCATTTTCTTTTGCCTCTTTTTCCTCCATCTGTGGATCTGCTTCGCTGTTTTCTTTTGGAACTTCCTTAGTAGATGCATTGATTACAATATTTTTGTTGATTTCAGTGCCGCTTTTCAAAGTGATGGCTTGACATTGCTCATTCCCTTTGTTCCTTAGATTTGGTTCTGTGTTGCTAGGAAGGGTACCTTGCGGTCTGTAACTCTGAGCATTGGCCAGTTGTCTCATTTGATTTTCCAGTGTCTTCAAAGATCCTACTTGATTTTGAACCACAGCTACTAAAGCGTCGTATTTTGCTTCTTATTTTTTAATTTGGGCAAGCACTTCTGCTATTCCTGTTTTTTTTTTCATACTCATGACCTTTATTCTGCTGTTGGAATCCTGGTGGTGGATTATTCCTTTGCTCTGAAATGTTGCTCCATGCCAAATTGGGATGATTCCTCCAACCTGGGTTGTAGTTATTGGAATATGGATTATTTCCCTGTCTGTTGAAGTTATTGACATAGTTCACAGTCTCATCATATTGGTTGTAAGATTTTTCCTCTGGTTCTCCTCCATATGGTGAACTTGTGGATCCAGCATTAACCTGTATGCTAAGAGTTTCCAGGTATTTGCATATCTGATCTAGCTTGGCATTCATAACTGTGTTGGTTCCTACTTCGTGGATTCCTACTATTCGATGGATCATGCTCCATTCTGTTGGCCACAAGGAATTATTGTTTGCCATTTCTTCAATTAAGTCCCGAGCCTGATCTTCTCTTTTTTCCATTAATGCTCCTCCAGCAGCAGCATCTATTGTGGTTCTCATTAGTCCAGAAAGTCCATTGTATAAGGTTTGGACTTGAAGGCACTTTGCAATCTCATGGTGATGACATTTTCTGAGCAATTCTTTGTATATTTCCCATGCTTCGTAAAGGAATTCTGAATCATGTTGCATAAAGGATGTGATGTCATTTCTCAATTTTACTGTTCTGGCTGGAGGAAAGTATTTTGCAAGGAATTTGGTAGCAAGAGTGTTCCAAGTTATGATGGAATCTGCTAGAAGTGAATGGAGCCAAGCCTTAGCTATGTCTTTCAAGGAATATGGGAACACTTGCAGACGCATTGCTTCTTCTGCCGGTCGATTGTAATTGAATGTGCCACAAACTCCCAGGAATTTACTAATGTGGGCATTAGTTTCTTCAGTTGCACTTCCCCCAAACTGAACCGATTGTTGTATCATCTGAATGCATGTTTTGATGTCACACGCATTTGCTGGTAAGGGTGGAAGTACAATACAATATATGAAGCCGTCAACCACCAGAATTGTTCTGTCTCGAATGAGAATTGGTGGTGCAACTTCTAAAGGTTCAGGTTCTTGATTGTTCACGTTGATCAGTGCTTCTTGATCTTATCGCCTTTCCCTTGTCAACTGTCTGATTGTTCTTTCAATTTTTGGGTGAAGCGGACGGATTTCAAAGCATATGCTTCTTCTCATGTAATGTTTGAGAACCTGAAACACAAGAAAATAAAAATAATAAGTAAAAATAAATTAGACACAAGTAAAGTATCTAACCCCAGAATTAATAGTAAAAGATAAATAAGTCCCCGGCTATGGCGCCAAAAACTTGATCGGTGGTAAACACACATGTAACGCAAGTGCACGTATTGCTCAAGTAGTATAAAATGTATCGATCTCACGGGGACTTAATACATATGCTATCAATTTATGAAGCTAAATGTCTACGAGTTTCTAATTGATTTGATTGTTGGATGGAAGGTAATTTTTATCTAAAACAAGTAAATAAAACAAAATAAAGGTAGATCTTAAGTTTTAAACAATGATATGAAAATATCTAGGGTTGTGAATCCTACCAATATCTTTCTAAAGATGAGTTGATTACATTATGCTTGTGTAATATGTTAGTTTATTAACCTGGAACACGAAGTTATGCAAAAGGCTCTTCCGATGGTCAAATGCAAACACCCAAAGTAACCCAATTAAATATATTCCTATGTTAATTAAGAAACTCTGAATTCATTACGTTTAAGTACCAATTATGGCTACCCACGCCCGACAGGCATATTCCTAACCTGTAAGGAAATCTCTACGGTGAGTATGAGATCGTGAGCTATTGAGTCTACGGCTAAACCTAAAATCTCTTTTCCTAGTTCATTTTAAGTTTACCTAATCAATCTTATTAGTGGCCAATTAACAAGAAGAATTAAGAACTAGACTCAATAAATAAACCAAGACATCACACAAGACATAAGAAAAGTCAACTTATTAAATCATTGATATTTGTTTTCATCACAACCCTAGACAACGTATTTAGTTACGAAACATATCTAGGAATACTAAAGACATAAATAAATAAAACATTATAAAACAAATTTGAAAACTAAAAATGTAAAAATTACAATAATGAAATAAAATACTGGTGTTTGAGGATCCACTTTTATTATTTCAAATCTAGAAATCTCCCTTATTATAATATATAAATTTACGTTATATTACCAACCGACCATATTGGCGATATCCTGATTAAGTCAAATTTTAATTAATTCCAACCGATCATAAAGGTGATATCCAATTAAGTCAGGTTAAAATTAATTTAATTAAGTCCAACCGACCAATAAGGCGGTATCCAATTAAGTCAAGTTTTAAGAAAATTTATATATTATAAAATAAGATAGATTGATCTAAATTATTATCATAAAAGTTTCACCTTCACCCCAACAGAAAGAAGTTACCTAATTATGTTTTTAAATAAAACAAAGAAAGATTTATTACTTAAAATAAAATTTAAATACAAGAAAATTGAAATTAAACAAGCCTCTATTTATAGGCTTCAAAATCGGTGCGCGTCGCGACGCACGCTACAATAGATGGAGGTTGTCGGTAAATCAATAATTGTGCTGACGTCATGATGACGTGGTGATGATGCAAGTGTTGACGTGGTAATGACACGTGATGTCATAATGACGCACATGATGATGCAGTGATGACGCGTGTCGATAGCTGAATTATTGGTCCAGCGTAGCGACGCATGGAGTCTTGCGCGCCACGACGCGTGTACGGTAAATTTCCCATTTTTCCCATTTTCATCCATTTTCACCGTTTTAGCCTCGATTTGATTCCAGCGAGTCCCGATATTTTATTTATCTACAAAATAACACAAAACACATCAAAATATTCACAATACCCGAGAAACTATACAAAATATTAAGTAAAAGTGGCGGTAAATATTGATATATTTTCCACTTATCACTTATTCTAACATTCGTTATCATATCTTAGCTAACTATTTGACCCTTTCCCTTTTTATTTCCTTACTAGGCTCCTACTGTTTATGAGCTCTTTCCTTCGATTTCTCACTTTTTTTGACTATCTATGGATTTGGAACTTCATAACTCACAATTAACTTTTCTTGTACTATCGTTATCAACCGAAGGCTATCAAGTTGAAATGTTACTTCTGGGTAGTTTCTCTGGCTATCTTTCTTAATTGGCTAAAAGTTTGGGACAAGGTATCTATGCTAAGTCTGACTGTATGCACATTTATGCTTAAACCATGTCCTTTATTATTAACTTTGGCACTAGGTATCATTTTCTAATTTATGTTCGTGTTCTTTTTGCACTTTTAATTCATTTGTTAAAACCAGTACGGTTACTGTCTTTACGCTGACTATTCTTTCCTTGCCTACTTGCACGCTAGAATACTCCACTTTCAATTATCTCTCGAGTCTTATCATGTCAAGTGCTGTCCTGGTCTCAACAATTTCGGTATTCTTCATTTCCTTGATCGTCTCTAGGTTATACTTAGTCTCTTCTAGAGTCATCCTATATATTATCATTAATGGTGCATTGCGAAAGGAAACATACGGGTCACTATCATCCATCTTCTTCCTGAAAAGATTACTATTCTGTAGTACCATTGAAAATATATCTTATCATTATACACCTCTGTCATTGTTTGTTTGGTATCCTTACTATTATTGTCCTATCCCAACAGTGTTACCTCTACCTTTCACTTGATGTCCTTTTTGTCTTCTTCCCCGTTCTTAACTATTTGTGATATTTTTGGTCCCTATGTATCTGTCTTTTATCTTGAGGGGTATTACTTTCCAATTGTCTCTTATCATATCTAATAAGATATTACTACATTATGGTTTCACTTGTTTATGGGGATATCTTGAGGCAATAATTGAGGTCATTCTTAGTTACTGTGGTATAATGAAGGTTGGGAGGGTGGGGTTTGATCCTGAAATCATTTCGGTTGTGCTGACCCCATTAACTACCCGTGCTGTACTTGCGCGTCCTATTCATCTATAAGCCTGTGACTCCAATGTTGACTAGTGTCGGCTTCCACACTAAGATACTTCTGCTTGATACTATCTGAGTTGTCTCTAGTTTTACTTCACTCTTGATCTGCTTTCTGACTATCGATCATACTACCTCTTATTGTGAACCTTCTTTAGAGTCATGCTCTCTAAATACTCTATTACTCTATCATGTTGCCTTTGTACTCCATCATACTAGTTTCTGTTGCTTAACCATCTTAAGTCGTTATTCTATTTCATAGTTTTACTATACTCCATTTGCTATTCCTTCTTATGAGGTTTACTCCGCTATATAGATTTCCTTTTCATCTCAGTTCCTTGAACTCCTTACATCTTTATTCCCCTGGAAACTCCATCAATTTCGATTGCTTAGAACATCTCTACTAAATCTTTTAGTTCAGGTGCTAGTCTCAATTTAGTTCTTCTTTCCTAATGCAATAAGACTCCTTTTGAGTTATATACTATATTCCTGAGAGTCGCTCTCTTTGATCCATTCATACTTTTGAGTCTTTAATCTCTTAAGGGTTTTCCAATTTTAACGATGACTTCTAGATTTGGTTCAACTTATTGTGACTTCGAACTATTCTATCTCATGCTTCTTATCTATGTTTCGTTTAACTCATTGGTTTGGCTGTGTAGCCATCTCCCGATTCGTCTAATTTGTCAAATTCACTTCTTCACTAGTTCTTCTCCTTACTGAGCTCTAAGCGGAGGGGTGAGTATATGCATTCCATAGAGATATATGAATATGCATTTCTGTTATTTACAATTCGTTCCATTGGATGCTACACCGACTATTTTATGTCTTAAAGTTCCTTAATATTTATCAATCAACCTAAAGTCTTCTTTTACTTACTGTCCTCAAGCTACGTTGTCTTTGTCACTATACTTGCTGAATTTCCTTGCTACTAACCATATCCTTTTGATTTGTTTATATATTCTATCTATTAGCTTTAGGTTATGTTATCGAGGCTAGTAGTCATTCGTCTTATGAGTTTCCTTTTGGATCTATACTTCTTACTATAAACCACGGCTATGGTACTCTGTCATATTGTCCGCACTGGTACTTTTGCTAATTTCGTAGTGTATTCAATTCTCATGGGTCTGCTCTTTTAAATTTACATGGGTTCCTACTGGTATTGGTCTGATCTATAGGGTCTCACTAGTACTGTGAACTTGTTCATCCTGACTTAGGTCGGGTTCTTATTTTTCTGACCTTAGAAGTCTCTTTGGTCTCTTTTGGGTGAACCATCCTTCCCAATTTCACTAATTCTGTCTTAGAATTTTAACGTTATACGAACTGAGTTTGTGTACCGTTATCGCTTTCTATGCTGGCACGACCTGGAACAATCATTTTACGTCTCTACGAATATCGACGTCCTTGTTCTGGTATTCTATGTCTTGGTAAATTTTACTCATATATTATAGGTATAAGATAAACTCCTTCAAAACAGCATCTTCAACCGATATTAGTGAAGGGTGCGAACTTGAATAGTTTTTGCTTGGGTAAGGTAGTTAATCATCTCCACTTACGACCTTAATTTGCTTTCTTGCGGGCCTAGGTTTGGGGACCTATAATCTCTTCTCACTTCTTGACGTCTCCAGTCTATTGGGACTCTCATGTCAAATATGATTTCTTCCATCTCTTATGCTTCTGACTATCATTTTCTATTCAGAGGGCTTGTCATCTACACGGGGTATTCAAAGGCTATTGATTTGGTTTGAAGCAACTTCTTAAGGAGGGAAAGAATCTTGCGAAAATGAGAAAACCTTACATAGGTCTATTTGGCCTTCTTACTCTTACTCAAACTTGCTATATTCATTTTTACTGCTATAAGTTCTAATGTTCTCTCTATCATCTATTTATGTATTTTCCTCCCACTTAATGTCTCTGGTTACTTAAACATCTATGTATCATTCCTTACTTTTCTTTCTAGTTTTCTCTTTTTCTTCCTACCTTCCTGGGTGAATATTCTTAGAATTTTACTGCTTAACTTCATAACTTTCCTTGGACATTTCGAAAATGAACCAGGGAAACTGCAGAAGGATTTTCAAATAATATAACTACTTCATAAGAAATGATATTCAGATAGTTCATGAATTCTTACTAACTTGTCTATAGAACTTTGAGGACGTACTCGAGGATCGGTTACTGGAGAGGTAGTTGTAGGCATTGTATTTTTGCATGTGAAACCCGATGAGATCTCAGTTCTCAGTGGAGGCATACCTTTAGCTAAGGATAGCGGGAAATGGAGGTCAGAAGGGAAATTCAGAATAAGTACGTCATCAAGTTCATTTCACAAGCTCACTGTCTTCGTTAGTGCTGCATTCGTTACTCGTCGAGACGTCAGGCAGATTGCGGACGTTCGTGTAGCGTTCGAATTGGCGTTCGAACGGCGTCGGTGTTTCTGGTTTTGCTGCTAGCCTCGCACCCCAGCCCAATTAGCTCCCCAAAGCCCATAAAACACATCCCAATTTAATTAAATTAAACATTAAATATTAAATAAAATATCTAAACCATTTACCAATTAAATAAAACACAAAATATAATCATACCTAATGAAGATAAATCAAATATATTAACTTCCTAACTAAACAAATCACATACTAAATTAAAAAGATGTCATGCCTAATTAAAATCAATCATAACCAATTAAATATTTGTATTCCTAATCTATCCAAGATTTGTCCCCCCTCAATCTTTGACTTTCCTTGCTCAACACCAAATCAAATCCTCCCTTTAATGCACCAAATCCCTTCCTTGTGAGACAAGGTGAAGCCCTAGCCTTTCTCTATATAAACCACACCTCTCCAAGGCATTCAGACTCCCAGTGGACGCCCATCACAAAAAATAAAAGAAGAGAAGAATTTACAACCCCCAACCAAAGCCATCATCTCCTTGACACAATATCATTCACGGTAATAGCATAAAGAAGTAAAAACAATTTCTCTCCTACACCTCCTTCAATAACCGAAGCACACATATCTCTCAAATCACGCCTAAGACACTCCTCCAAGCCTTCTCTTGCACGCCCAAGAGACCTCCAAACTCTCCCATTGCCGCACAATACCCTCTCTAAACAGTTCAATCCGTAGCCCACTTACACAAACCGAAACTGACCCAAACCAGTCCCTAAATCACGCCCAAACAACAGTAATTTAACCCCTAAAACAGCAGCAAAATACACTTAAAACATTCCCTAAAAACCTTAAAGTAATAACATAAAAAACTGCATTCATAATCCTTAAAATAATCACACAAGGCTACACTAAAAACCCACACAAAAACTCGGAACAGTCCGTTGAAACGTCAAAACAGGTGACCTGAACAGTGAGCAGCAAAACAGAGGCCGAACAGTAGCAGAACGGAGTCCAAACAGCAAGCAAAACAGCAAAGCAGTGAGCTAGGACGCTAAACCAGTGAACCGGAGAAGTTGAGGAGCTGTACCCTTCCGACGTCCGTGAAATGCAAGCCTGAAAGTTGGCAAAAAGGTTAGACCTGAGGGTATCTTTCACACTCGATTTTTTGTATTTTTATTAAATATTGCTTGCATGATTGTCATGTTGAAATGCATGTTGTGGCCCTTGAGTAGATGAATATGCATGTATTGTGAGATGTTGTATGTTGTGGCTGTGGAATAAAATGAGAGATGTGTCAACTCTCGCGGTATATCGGATGGAAACCCGGACATAAATTTCATAGCCGATTCCAAATGGACGGTAATATGATCTGTACTCGGGACACAACTCCACGTACCGCTTGAGTAAACGGCACCCTCTTTTGTTTTGTGTTGCTTTGGTTTACTTATTTTTCGTCACTTGAATTCTGTATGTTACTTATTTATGCATGATTCAATAGAGCGCATGGGCTTAGTAAGTGGAATGAAAGATCCCCTATGGGGAGGGGTTAAAGCCCTTTACCACGATGCTTTACCGCGCCGGTTGATGTGTGTGTCGGTTGAATGCAAGATACGTTCAATCGGGCATACTAAGTTTGATATTATTGTGTTTAATTCTTTGTATGCATGACTCAATCGAGCGCATGGGCTTAGTAAGTGGAATGAAAGATCCCCTATGGGGAGGGGTTAAAGCCCTTTACCACGATGCTTTGCCGCGCCAGTTGATATGTGTTCGGTTGGATGTAAGATGTGTTCAATCGGGCATACTTAGTTTGATATGATTGTCTTTATCTTTTTATGCATGGTTCAATCAAGCGCATGGGCTTAGTAAGTGGAATGAAAGATCCTCTATGGGGAGGGGTTAAAGCCCTTTACCACGATGCTTTGCCGCGCCGGTTGATGTGTGTTCGGTTGGATGTAGATGTGTTCAATCGGGCATACTTAGTTTGATATGATTGTCTTTATGTTTGTACGCATGATGCGATCGAGCGCATGGGCTTAGTAAGTGCGATGAGAGGTCCTCTAATTGAAGAGGTTAAAATCCTTTACCACGATGCTTCGCCGCGCCTCGCATTGTACTATTTGCCATTTATGTATTGCGTCCTATTTCATGCATCAGGTCTGTTCCCGTTCGAACGCGTTTACGAACGCAACTCGAACGCGCATGCATTTTTGCCTTATCATGCATCAGGTCTCATCTCTGTTCGAACGCGTTCACGAACGCCATACGAACGTGAGCATTCTGTTTCATTTCTGTTCGAACGCTTTAACGAACGCCATACGAACGTGTGCATTCTGTTTCATTTCTGTTCGAACGCGTTAATGAACGTTATACGAACGTGTGCATTCTGTTTCATTTCCATTCGAACGTGTTTACGAACGCTACTCGAACGAGAACCTTTTGTTTACCGTTAGCACATAGTTACGACATGTTTCAATCCTCTTGCATCACATTACGACATGTCCATCTTAGCACATAGTTACCCCTTTTTACGTTATGCATTGGTATTACCTCTCTAGTTGTCTATTTCTGTTATGCGCTTAAATATCTTTTCTTAATATGCATGCTAGTAAGAATGCTATTGTTTGCGCTTCTGTGTCCACCAATGCGTTCATTAACTTGTATGCTTGCCGTATGATAATCCTTATGTATGCAAATTGAGACATAGATTACATGCAAATAGGCTGTATGCAAATTCGAATATGTGTTACATATAAATTTAGATGAACTTGTTGATGTATGTATGTGGATTTAGAAGCATGATATTCTTAGAAATAAGTGTTACTTAAGCCTGATTAAATTATCATATAAATCCTTTCATTACAAGTGGCATAAGTAAGGGACCATTCCGAACCCAACGGTTTGAGGTCTTCCCTTGCGAGGGGTGAGTGCGGCCTTAAATCTCATTTTCCCGGTTCACACCGGGTGGCGACTCCATTATTCTCCGGTTTAGTCCCCAGTGGCTACTCCGTACTCCCGACCGGGCCGCGAGCCCGGGACAGCATGCGTCGCCCAGTTTCTGTGTTCCCACAGTCTGGCGACTCCACTGGGGATAGAGAATCGGCCCCGAAATATTGTCTTGTGATGTTTGGATTTATGTTTTAATTGACCGTGTCTATAGTGGATAAAGTGAGGGTTTAATCAAAGGCATTTTGAGGCTAGGTAATGGTTTGGTGTCTTCCTTCATTCACTACCTTTCTAGAAGGAAAATTTGTGAAGGCACCTAGATAGCCATCTACTCGTAGCCTATTGTGATGGACTAATTTGGAGGACTCGTTGTTTATTCCTGACACCAAGCGATAAGAGCCTAAGAGGCTTGGGTATTTAAGTGAGCCTCGCTCCACCTTCCCTCTGGGGAATCTACAACGGGAAATCCATTTGACAGTCCGTCACACACCATAGCTCATTGGCACGTACCTTAGTGTATAAAAAAGGGTGCGCTCACTTGGTTGCTCGAACCCTTGAGTGGGGAGACCTAGTTGTGGGCCATCCTTCGCCGGTGAGAGCCTTTGTCTATACTCTTGCTAACCCACCCATAGACCGGGTTGGCTAAAGTAACAATTATTCCTTGAATATGTGCTTGTGGACCATCCTCATTTGGATGCAGTTGGACTATTGTCAGAAATGCGGGCTTGCTGGGCCATTTAAACTGGGGCAAGTTCGCACCTTATGACTATTAGGCCAAAAGCTTCTGAAATGTTGATAGGCCATTATGTAGAAATTATTATGTCATGTTTGCATCATCTTTCTTCTATGCTTGTGTTTGGGAACATCGTCGTTTGAATCCATTTGGACCATTTGTCATGGGATATGGGCTTGTTGGGCCATTTAAACTGGGACAAGAACGTATTCATGACTATTGGGCCAAAGGCTTCTAAGTGATTGATGGGCCACTTTGTGATTGTGTTCGGAACGTTACCATTTGGATTTAGTCGGGCACTTTGTCATGAGATGTGAACTCATTGGGCCATTTAAACTGGGATGGGTTCACTCCTATGACAATTAGCCCGAAAGATTCTAAAATGGTAACGGGCCGATTTGTTTGAAAATTTTAATTGATTTAATATGTTATATATGTTACATGTATCTCGTGCACCTCATACATACATATATCATGTTAACACCATCTATGTCTCAAAAAGACATCATAGATACCGTTTGGGTTAGAGAAGGGACAAGACTCACTAAAAGAACAAGTATGAGTGAATCCGATAATGAGGTGTCCCGTATGGATCAGTTAGAGAACGGTCTCGCCAAGATCACTGAACAGTTGCAAGCTTTGACTACTGCTATGGCTGGCATAGCTGGGTCTCACGCCGGGGTTAATTCTGGGGATGTGAGGCAAGAGGAATCTCCGAACAGATTGGGGGATGATACCCCCGCTTTTGATGATGATATGGCAGAGTATGCAGCAGGCAGAGTATCTGGGTCTCAGGCAGAGTTACAGAAACTCCGGGATCAGGTTGAGTCGGTTACCCGCAAGATGAGGGGTAAGAATGAGGATTTGCTGGATTATGACACACTGACTTTCGAGGAACAGTTGCCGGCACAGTTCAAGATGCCTGATATGGCTAAGTTCAACGGGAATGGGGATCCAAGGGTGCATCTCCGACAGTTGTATCAGTCATGAGTTTAGTTGGCTTATCTCAGCGCCAAGTGTAGAAAATGTTTGGAATGTCGCTGAAGGAGCTCCCGTGGTGTGGTACCACAGTTTGGAGAAGAAAGTGAGGAAGATTGGAGGGAGTTGGCTGATGCCTTCTAAAACAGTATGTCACTGACCTAGAGATTGATCTGTCACTCCGTGATCTAGAGAATGTTAAGCAGAAAGCGGAGGAGAGTTTTAAGGAGTATGTGGACCGGTGGAGGGGTCAGTGTTGAAAATGCAGACTAGGCCCGGGAGAAGGACCGGATTAAAAGATCATCAAGGGCACCAAGCCCTCCATCTATGGGAAGTTGAGGAGGATGACCTCCATGATTGCAGACTTTCGGCAGTTGAGGGAAACTGTCATGGATATTGAGGAAGAAGAGGCCGAGAATAGAAAATTCTATGGTCTGAACAGGAGGCCCATTGGGGGAACATCGGGAGCAAAGCCCGTTTCTGCTGAGATTGCCGCTATCCGGAACCGGCAGTTTTCCAACTTGGGAAGGCCCCTGTCCAAGGTGCTAGAGAAACTGAAGAGGCAAGGGCTCTTAAAACCCTTGGAAGCCAAACCATTACCCAATCCCCTACCATCACATTATAACCTAAACCTTTACTGTCACTTTCACCAACAAAAGGGCCATGACACTGACAATTGCGCCCGACTCCGCCATGAAATCCAAGACCTGATAGACTCCAAGAAAATACCTGACCCAGAAAGAAACAGAACAGCCTGACACACACAGAAACCCCTTACCCAATTACCGCGCCGTACCACCACCAGCCTATATGATCAATTCTGGCCCCCCAGAAGACCTTGTCCTAAAATCCTTCCACCCTCAAGCCTTTTGCCTTGGAATCTGGGATAGTACTAGTGAAGATGAGACAGAGCAGGGGAAAAGCTTTTGGCTTGATTTCTCTAGCAGTGATGAAGAAGAAGTAAGGGGAATGACGCGTAGCGGTCGCTTTTACAACGATATGGCAGAGAAAAGGGTAAGGAAGTTTTGACAGATGGTAGGGAAGTGGTTGAGACTGCAGAAAATACTGAGGGGATATAGTGTTGAAGCAATTGAGGAAGACTAGAGCACAAGTGAGTATCTGGGAACTGTTATGTGCTTCTCGAGAGCATAGGCAGGCCATGGTTGAGGCCTTGAGCAAAATTGTGGTACCGGAAGACGCCAACCCTGCAATGTTTGTTGGGTCAGTTCAGAAAGAAGCTTTGCAGATATCTTTTTCTGAGGATGAACTCCCGCCGGAAGGGAGAAATCATAATAGGCCTCTATTTATCAGGGCCGAAGTGAGGGGCAAGAAAACTTCATGTGTGATGGTGGATGACGGTTCGTCCATCAATGTGTGCCCGTTGAAAATGGCAAAATTTATGAAAGCAAAGACTTGGGCCTCCAGTATGACTATTAAGGCTTATGATGACAGTAAAATGGGAGTTGAGGGTACCTTTGTGGCTATGGTCAAGGTAGGCCCTATTGAAGATGAAGTCGAGTTTACAGTGCTGGACATCCCAGCCACTTTTGCCTTATTGTTGGGAAGGCCTTGGTTTCACAAACTTGGGGGCGTGCCTTCCACTTTGCATCAGATGATCAAGTTCCCGTATGAGGGAGAAGTTGTTACTATCCGGGCTGAGGTAGATAATGCCGTGGCTGCCTTGGAGATACAACCTTTCACAAGGTTTCAGGTGTCAGCTACTTTTGAGGAATGGGTGGATCCTAGGGTGGCTAGGATCATGAGAAAAATGAAGTTTGAACCGGGTGAAGGTTCAAAGTTGCCAGATTTCAGAGGACAGACCACTCGGAAAGGTTTGGGGTATAAGTCTGATGAAGAAAAGCCAAAGGTCAAGAAAAAAGGGCCTGAAACTGATGGAATGTTTTGTGAGAGCTTCAGGATATCAAGGGGAGCCAGAACCTGTGGAAGTTAATGGGATTGTGGTACATGGATTTGAGATCTTCCAGGATTTGTGGGTGAGAAACCGCTGATTAAAGAAGCTGTGGAAGCGGAGAATTGGGAAGAAGAGTTGATGAAGTTGGAGAGCCTGACTCTGGGAGAGGATGAAAAGCCTGAGGAAGACCTGATTGCAGAGGAAGAAGTGTCTATAGATGATGAAGACATTTACCTTCCTGATTTGTTTGAATGTACTTCCGCATTATCCAATAATAAAGACATTCTTTTGCTTACTTGCCTGAGTCATTTCCATTTACTCTGCACGAATCAAGCATATTTGATATCAGTTCGGCCAGAACTACTGCATTTAACTTGGGTACACTTGAGAACCCCAAGGAAATTCTGATTGCAAGTGAAGTTACCTCTGAAGAGAGGGAGAAACTAGAAGAAGTGTTGGTCAGATATGCCAAAGTGTTTGCTTGGTCCTATGAGGACATGCCTGGGGTAGACAGAAACATTGCCAGCACACATACCAACTTATCTGAATATGAGGCCAGTAAAACAGAAACTCCGACGGATGAGACCAGAATGGGCTGAGAAAGTCAGAGAGGAAGTTAAGAAACAGAGATGTGGGGTTCCTGGAAGTAGTAAAATATCCAGAGTGGTTGGCTAATATAGTGCCGGTACCAAAGAAAGATGGGAAGGTCAGAATGTGTGTAGACTACAGAGATCTCAACAAGGCTTGTCCGAAAGATGATTTTCCTCTGCCGCATATAGATGTTCTGGTTGATAGTGCGGCTTTATCTGCTATGTATTCATTTGCAGATGGATTTCAGGTTACAATCAGGTTCTCATGGCTGAGGAAGATAAACACAAGACTGCATTTGTTACCGAGTGTGGGGTACTTATTGTTACAAGGTTATGCCGTTTGGGCTTAAGAATGCGGGAGCTACTTATCAGCGGATGGCCACTACACTTTTCCATGACTTGATGCACAAAGAGATTGGTGTGTATGTGGATGACATGATGGTGAAATCAGAGACAAGAGTTGGGCATATTGAAGCACTGGAAAGGTTCCTTCAGAGAGTTGACAGATATAACCTGCGGCTTAATCCCAAGAAATGTGTGTGTTTGGGGTGACATCAGGAAAATTGCTTGGTCATACAGTAGGAATGGGCGGAATAGAGGTAGACTCCGAGAAGATCAAGGCAATCACAGAAATGCCTGCACCAAAGACAGAAAAAGAAGTCAGAGCATTCTTGGGAAAGATTCAGTACATCAGTCGGTTCATTGCCAAGTTGACATCAGTATGTGAGCCTATCTTCAAACTGTTGAGAAAAGATCAGCCAGTGAGATGGAATGAACAGTGTCAGACAGCCTTCGACAAGATCAGAGAGTACTTGGTAAAGCCTCCTGTATTGAAACCTCCGAGACCGGGCAGACCTTTGGTATTGTATTTGGCTATAGAATCAGAAGCACTAGGGGCAATGATGGTACAGGCAGATGAGACAGGGGTAGAACATGCAGTTTACTATCTGAGTAAGAAGATGCTCCCGTATGAGGCTCGGTATCAAGAAGTTGAGAAGATCTGTCTTGCAGTGGTATGGGCTTCCAGAAAATTGCGGCATTATTTCCAGTCATACAAGATCCAGATAGTGGCCAAGGAAAATCCTCTGAAATATCTTCATTCGGTGCCTTCGCTAGTGGGAAAGTTGGGCAGATGGTTGGTATTGCTGACAGAGTTTGACATTGAATATCTCACCTCCAAAGTGATCAAAGGGCGAGCGGTAGCAGAGTTTCTGGCAATGCAACCTGTTGAGGGGGATCAGTATAAGTTTGAATTTCCAGATGAAGAGATCCAAGCAATAACAGTTCAGAGATGGAAGATGTATTTCGACGGAGCAGTGAATTACAAGGGAGCTGGAATTGGAATCGTGATAGTGACCCCCGAAGGGGAGACTTTGCCTTTGGCCAAGAGGTTGACATTCAGAGTGACTAATAACATGGCCGAGTATGAAGCATGTGCTTTTGGTTTGACAGCATTGATAGCCTTGAAGGCCGGGAGTGTGGAAGTCTACGGAGATTCTATGTTGGTAGTCCAGCAGATGCGAGGAGAATGGGAATTGAAAGAAGAACGGTTGAAACCTTACCCTTTTCACCTCAGAAAGTTGGCACAGGTTATCCTCGAGTGTAAGTTTCAGCATTTACCGAGAGAAGAGAATCAGATGGCAGATGCATTGGCTACACTTGCAGCAACTTGGGAAAATCCAGAAAAGTTAGTGATGAGACCGTTGATACTGACAACAGCGAGCAGACCTGTTTATGAGATAGAAAGAATTCTGGGAGTTGAGGTCGACGACGGTAAACCTTGGTATTATGACATTCAGAGGTATCTGGAACATGGTGAACTCCCGGAAGGGGCAGGCAGAAAAGACAGAATAGCCATTCAGAAGTTGGCTTCCCAGTATGTGATTTTGAAAGGGGAACTGTACAAGAGGCAGGCAAACGGTATCCAGTTGAGTGTTTGAGAAAAGAAGAAGCTCAGCATGTAATGGAAGAAATACACGCCGGGGTATGTGGTCCGCACATGAACGGGTTGAATCTGTCCCGCAAGATAGTGAGACAAGGTTTTTATTGGTCAACCATGGAAACAGATTGCGCGAAGATGGTGAAGCACTGTCATGACTGTCAAGCACATGGTAATTTGAATCACTTACCGCACACAGAGTTACACGGGCTGTCAGAGCCGTGGCCTTTCTCAGCATGGGGAATTGATATGATTGGAGAAATTCGGCCGAATGCGTCAAATGGGCATCGCTTCATAGTAGTGGCAGTAGATTACTTCTCGAAGTGGGTGGAAGCCGAATCATTCCGTAATGTTACAGCAAAGCAGATGGCAAAGTTTATAGCTCGGAACCTCATTTGTCGGTATGGTATGCCGCATCATGTAGTGACAGACAACGGGGTCCAGTTTCAAGGAGAGACGAAGGCAATGTTACAGAGGTACGGGATAGGCCACCACAAGTCATCACCGTACAGGCCGCAGGCAAATGGGGCAGTTGAGGCAGCCAACAAGACTATAAAGACAATTTTAGCCAAGATGACAAAAAATTGCAGAGATTGGGCGAGAGAAACTACCATATGCTCTGTGGGGGTACAGAACATCAGTAAGGACAGCAACAGGGGCCACACCTTACTCTTTGGTCTATGGAATGGAAGCAGTATTGCCGGTGTAGAAGTGGAGATACAGTCTATGAGGGTATTAACAGAGGCAGAATTACCGGAACAGGATTGGGCCGCACAGAGGTTTGATCAGTTAGCACTATTGGATGAGAAGAGAACGAAGTCTTTGTATCACATGCAGTTGTATCAGAAGAGACTAGCCCGGGCATTCAACAAGAAAGTACGTCCCACCAAGATCAGAAAGGGTGATTTGGTACTTAAGCAGTCGAGGCCGTCGACGACAGATCCAAGAGGAAAATTCAGACCTAACTGGGAAGGACCTTACATAGTGCAGAAGGTAATGGGAAATGGAGCAGTGAAGCTATCAGATTTGGAGGGAAACGAGTTCACCGACCGATCAACGTAGACAGATTAAAGCAATACTTTGCCTGAGGGAGAGAAGACCGAGCAGTCACTACGGGAATTGCAGAAGACCTAACCCAACGGAATCAGAAAATCATTCATGCATACACGTAACATTGCATTCTCTTCGTGTTTGTTTTTTTTGTGTTCGCAGGTTCGAAGAAAGGAGAAAGCGGCAGAAATGAGCCAAGCAGCGTCAACGCAATTTCAGTCTTTGGGGATGAGTCCCAGGGGCGAGGCCCATATCATGTCGGCTGTGGGCGAGGCCCATATCAGCTTGAGGGCGAGCCCCGTTGTCAGTTGAAGTTCCGGGTCGAGGTGCCCAGGGTCGAGGTGCCCACTACATCATTATTCGAGGGCGAGTGTGGTCCCTATTGTCAGCGGGTTGGGTCGAGGTGCCCCGTTGTCCGTTGTAGTTCCGGGTCGAGGTGCCCACTACATCATCAGTTCGAGGGCGAGGTCCCTATTTCAGCGGTGTTGGGTCGAGGTGCCCAGGGTCGAGGTGCCCCCGTTGTCAGTGTAGTTCGGGTCGAGGTGCCCACTACATCATCAGTTCGAGGCGAGGTCCACCTATGTCAGCGGTGTTGGGTCGAGGTGCCCAGGGTCGAGGTGGTTGCCCCCGTTGTCAGTTGTAGTTCCGGGTCGAGGTGCCCAGGGTCGAGGTACCCACTACATCATCAGTTCGAGGGCGAGGTCCCTATTGTCAGTGGTGTTGGGTCGAGAGCCCAGGGTCGAGGTGCCCCGTTGTCGGTTGCAGTTATTGGGATGCGTCCCAGGATCGAGGTCCACTTGCAGCACCAACTCAGCTCGAGGCATCAGACGAGCCAGGTAAGTGAAAATGCATTGCATAACTTTGATAGGATTGTTCAAAGTCACACACTGCACAAGTCCCATCAAAGTGGGGCGACTGTAGGCATTGCATTTTTGCATGTGAAACCCGATGATGAGTCTCAGTTGGAGGCACTACCTTTTTAGCTAAGGATATTGCGGGAAAACGGAGGTCGGAGGGGAAATTCAGAATAAGTACGTCATCAAGTTCATTCACAAGCTCACTGTCTTCGTTAGTAGTGCTGCGTTCGTTACTCGTTCGAACGTCAGGCAGATTGCGGACGTTTGTGTAGCGTTCGAATTGGCGTTCGAACGGCGTCGGTGTTTCTGGTTTTGCTGCTAGCCTCGCACCCCAGCCCAATTAGCTCCCCAAAGCCCATAAAAACACATCCCAATTTAATTAAATTAAACATTAAATATTAAATAAAATATCTAAACCATTTACCAATTAAATAAAACACAAATATAATCATACCTAATGAAGATAAATCAAATATATTAACTTCCTAACTAAACAAATCACATACTAAATTAAAAAGATGTCATGCCTAATTAAAATCAATCATAACCAATTAAAGATTTGACTTCCTAATCTAGCCAAGATTTGTCCCCCCTCAATCTTTGACTTTCCTTGCTCAACACCAAATCAAATCCTCCCTTTTAATGCACCAAATCCCTTCCTTGTGAGACAAGGTGAAGCCCTAGCCCTTCTCTATAAAACCACACCTTCCAGGCATTCAACTCTAGTGGACGCCCATCAAAAATAAAAGAAGAGAAGATTTACAACCCCAACCAAGCAATCTCTCCTTGACACAATATCTTCACGGTAATAGCATAACAAGAAGTAAAAACAATTTCTCTCCTTCACACCTCATATAACCGAAGCACACATATCTCTCCAATCACGCCTAAGACACTCCTCCAGCCTTCTCTTCCACGCCAAGAGACCTCCAAAACTCTCCCATTGCCGCACAATACCCTCTACAAACAGTTCAATCCGTAGCCACTTACACAAACCGAAACTGACCCAAACCAGTCCCTAAATCACGCCCAAACAACAGTAATTTAACCCCTAAAACAGCAGCAAAATACACTTAAAACATTCCCTAAAAAACCTTAAAGTAATAACATAAAAAACTGCATTCATAATCCTTAAAATAATCACACAAGACTACACTAAAAACCCACACAAAAACTCGGAACAGTCCGTTGAAACGTCAAAACAGGTGACCTGAACAGTGACAGCAAAAACAGAGGCCGAACAGTAGCAGAACGGAGTCCAAACCGCAAGCAAAACAGCAAAGCAGTGAGCTAGGACGCTAAACCAGTGAACCGGAGAAGTTGAGGAGCTGTACCCTTCCGACGTCCGTGAAACGCAAGCCTGAAAGTTGGCAAAAAGGTTAGACCTGAGGGTACTTTCACACTCGTTTTTTTGTATTATTTATTAAATATTGCTTGCATGATTGTCATGTTGAAAAGCATGTGTGGCCTTGAGTATATGAATATGCATGAATTGTGAGATGTGTATGTGTGGCTGTGGAATAAAATGAGAGATGTGTCTACTCTCGCGGTATATCGGATGGAAACCCGGACATAAATTTCATAGCCGATTCCGAATGGACGGTAATATGATCTGTACTCGGGACACAACTCCACGTACCGCTTGAGTAAACGGGCACCCTCTTTTGTTTTGTGTTGCTTTGGTTTATTTATTTTTCGTCACTTGAATTTTGTATGTTGCTTATTTATGCATGATTCAATCGAGCGCATGGGCTTAGTAAGTGGAATGAAAGATCCCCTATGGGGAGGGGTTAAAGCCCTTTACCACGATGCTTTGCCGCGCCGGTTGATGTGTGTTCGGTTGAATGCAAGATACGTTCAATCGGGCATACTAAGTTTGATATTATTGTGTTTAATTCTTGTATGCATGACTCAATCGAGCGCATGGGCTTAGTAAGTGGAATGAAAGATCCCCTATGGGGAGGGGTTAAAGCCCTTTACCACGATGTTTTGCCGCGCCGTTGATATGTGTTCGGTTGGATGTAAGATGTGTTCAAGGGCGGGCATACTTAGTTTGATATGATTGTCTTTATGTTTTTATGCATGGTTCAATCAAGCGCATGGGCTTAGTAAGTGGAATGAAAGATCCCCTATGGGGAGGGGTTAAAGCCCTTTACCACGATGCTTTGCCGCGCCGGTTGATGTTTGTGTTCGGTTGGATGTAAGATGTGTTCAATCGGGCATACTTAGTTTGATATGATTGTCTCTATGTTTGTATGCATGATGCGATCGAGCGGCATGGGCTTAGTAAGTGCGATGAGAGGTCCTCTAATTGAAGAGGTTAAAATCCTTTACCACGATGCTTCGCCGCGCCTCGCATTGTACTATTTTCCATTTATGTATTGCGTCCCATTTCATGCATCAGGTCTGTCCCGTTTCGAACGCGTTTACGAACGCAACTCGAACGCGCATGCATTTTTGCCTTATCATGCATAAGGTCTCATCTCTGTTCGAACGCGTTCACGAACGCCATACGAACGTGAGCATTCTGTTTCATTTCTGTTCGAACGCGTTAACGAACGCAATACGAACGTGAGCATTCTGTTTCATTTCCGTTCGAAACGTCGTTTACGAACGTTATACGACCGTGTGCA